>WURT03340775.1:0-24138 GCA_009936505.3 Holothuria glaberrima | reverse complement strand
GTGTTTTCTGCAATGCTACACAGTGTGTTTTCTGCAATGCTACACAGTGTGTTTTCTGCAATGCTACACAGTGTGTTTTCTGCAATGTATACATAACAAAATACTACCCTAAAATTTACTCTGGAAAATTTTGATAACTATGAACAGAGGTTGGGTGGGCAAAAGAGGAGGTGACCTGCCTGTGAAACAGCACAACCAGGTCACTGGGCAAGGTTTAATTAGTCCCAAGTTTGCATTCACAACCAAATAAGGAGCTCACTTTTTAAAAGAGAAACAGTGTCCATGAGAAGAACCAGGTTGAAAGCATACTACACAGCAGAATAGATATTAGACTGTTCAACCTTCCAGCCTTTACAAGAGTCTAACAGATTTATATGTAAAACTCTACCTATGGTAAGCTACGCAGGTTCTTGAAGAACTTGGGCAAAATTTACAAGAACTTCCCGTGCCAAACTCTTTACCACTTGTGACAGAATCTTTTTTTTCTTTAATTGTTACCCATTCAAAGTAAAAATTACAGATAAAACAAACACAAAGTACCTGGTAGGTAGTTAAAAGTTTAAAATGTGATGCTGACATTTTTTAGGTAAAACAACTGCTACTTTCTAAATACTGTACACACCTCCCTCGAACATATCGACACTTGAACTATCCTTGAGATGACTGAATAAATAATCCATGACAGGAGAAATAGTTTGTATAAAGTACTCCATCTACATCACAAATTTGCACATTCAGCTAATGTTTATTTATGATGTGGATGAGAAACCAGAATTGTCAAGATTTGATTGATACTGATAGAAAATGTTGGCTACTTTCCACTTTGCAAACACTCAATTTATCAAATAAACAGATGATTATTACAAGTTGACTTTAATCTAAGTAGCTTTGGCCAGATGTGGGGGGGGGGGGGGAGAGAGGCAAAGATCAAAAGCTGGCCTGGAAGGAATTCTGTTAACCAAAAGAGCTACATGTACATCCCCTGATGGGATGTCTGAAGACCTTTCATTAAATTTTTCATCCCCTCTATCCTAAATTCACTAAGCTGTTGTGAACAACAGCTAGTTACACAGTACCTGTATGTAGTCATATTATTAAAAAGTTGGCAACTTTATAATACATCACCCTCACATCAAAACTGAAAGACTGCATGTTTGAATTTTTCAGTCTTGAAAGACAGAAAGAGAGGGTAACAGAATTGACAGTGACACTTTAAGTAATTCATTCTATACAACTGTTGGACCCATTATCGGTATTCAATATCAATATTGGCTGACATTCCTCCTATTACTCCAGAATCTGTAGCCAATACAAAAATTAGACATAATAATTTTCACTGCTAATATCAGCAAAATTTATTTAATATGCCCATATACTACCTAATCAATATTTCATATCCTATGTTTCATAAAAATGCAAATTATTCACATATTTCTGACTATCAGTCCCAGTATTTTGTCTCCTCTAAATGAAATAACACTTGGTCATGTGTAGTGCTGTGCACAAATGTCTGCGGTTTACTGTACAATATGCTCATTTCTCGGATATCTGAGCAGTATCAGCCAATATTGAGAACTGAATATCAGAATGTCAGTTCAACACTAGTCTGTACAAACTAAACTATTTTTTTCAATTTTGCAGAATCCTCTTCAACATGATAACACAGTCCAATTCCTAGCAACCCAACCCATGGTGAGGGTTCCCGGGTTCCTATGTTAAACATTCTGTACAGACTATGCACATATTCTGTAATTTGCAGAACCTCCCTTCAACATAATAATGCAGTCCATTTCATGCCAACCAAACAGAGTGTCCAGACACTTCAATGTCTATTCAAAAACACAATCTCTTCAAACTTTTGATAGGTTTAAAAAATGGCAGTATCTCCTTGTGAAAAATATTACAGTCCAGTTTCTGCCTAAAAACGATCTCTCATCACCTCTTGTAAATGAGGATATCATAACGATTATTAGCTTTTCATTCACTAAAACTAAGTATTACTATGACTAGCAGAAGTGGTATGCTCTATTTTGGTCTCCTTGGTAACATGTATCTATTCATCAAATATTCATTTCCTGGTTTTTGAAAGCTTGTTAAACCTTCAAGTACCAGTAAGCTTTGTTCACTAAAATAAAAAAAAAAATATGTCCTATAATTCTAGGATTTTGCTTCATTAAACAAACAATTGGCTCAGAAATAAGAAGTCTTTTTCTGAAAAAAAAATATAGTCATCAACCTGCACTTATGACTGGTACTCAAAATATAAGCCACATTCTCAAAAAAAAAAAAAACTGGTAACACTCCTCAGCAAAAATTGAGGTTTGCACCTCTTCACACCTTATTTACTCATACTTGCATCATGCAGGAAATTGCATTTCTCTGTTCGCATTTCAATGCTTTCCACCCTCACTTGATATAAGAATGTTCAAACCACACTGACTGACTTTTTTTCCCTCGACAGACTACACTGACAGAGGGAAAGACCACAAAAATGGCTCAGAAAATATACTTCTTACAAAACATCAGGACTGATACTACTTGAAATCAACTATAAAGCTATCAGGTCTGATATATGCATTGTTTCTCTCAGACAACAACCTTGTTAAGATTACATTTGTACTGTTTCAATACTGAACAATGATAGCCTACAAAATATGTAAACCATTTGAGCATGGATCATAAGGGCTTGGTAGAATATAAATTAAACCTTTCCACAAGTGAACTGTATTGGACTTTCTTCGGTAATGTGTGATAATGTTCCTGCAAGAAGCAGTTTTTGTATCTAATTAATGTAGTCCCAGATGAAATTCCAGACATGGTACAACCCTCACTTTGCAAGGGTCAGGGGCAAGCACCATGCCAGGTTCCCTTTAAGGTAAATGTTAAGAAAACCCAGGATCTGCTTCTTCCATATACATACATGGATTCAACTTTTATTTTTATTTCGGGAGATACTTTTTCAATATATGGGAACCCCCCCCCCTCCAAATGCTTACAAGAGAGACGGGTACTTGAGGTAAACGGCCAATATTATTGCTGGTGTTGACGATTAATCAGGTGGGGAGATCACTGGCAATCATTACTGCATTATAAAGATTATGGTAATTTGATGATCATCTGATCATTTCACAGCAGTAAGGGTTCCTCCACCCCTCCCCCATCCCCTCCCCTCTTTCATCTTTTAAGGTCTTTTGGGGGGATTTTATTAATGGAGGTACTATTTATTATACTTAAGTAACTTCAAGGAATTCTAGCACATTGTGCCAATCATGCAGCTGTCTGCCTTAATGTGAAAACAGTTTCACAAGCTTATGCATTAGATTTATCAGGAAAACTGTCAAACTAATTAAATCTTACCTCCAGAAACCATGAACCTGCATCGAGTCTCTGGATATCAGCCCAAGAAAAATTGCAGGCTGGTTCTGTGATTCTATCTGGGAATACGTCTTCTATGTCTGTGCACATTTCAAATGTATCGTCATGCATTAAGAAGAGTTGTCCATCAGTGCTGATGAAATGACAAGAAGTAGATGGAGAACATGAATAGGAACAAAATAGTATTCACTTCTAGGCTTGTGCAGGTTACCACTGTACTTACAAGGGAAATATTACCCTTGTTTTACAGAAAATTTTTATAACTTTTTTACATAAATATTAATAGATACTGAATTATAGACAATTCAAAATAAGGCAGTACGGTAGCTTTCCTTTCAAGAAATATGGCTCTCACAGGAAGAAATTCTGTTATTTATTGCACAAATATAATCCTTCACCCAAACTTTCTTAAATTCAAATGATGCAACCCCTGTTACCCTTGTAATACATAATATTTTGAGGAGATAAAGCTATTGCTAGAGTTTATTGGTGAGAATGAATGCTTTAATAATGATTAAAGGAATTTTCTTTGAATGTCATGATGGTGCATTTAAACACAGTATTTCCCTATAAAGGGGCTGATTGAGTTGATATTGATTATTTTATGACAAGTTTGAAAGGGATTTTTGCATGACAATGCTTCTAATTAGCCTCATTACTCATGTATCACTTCCTACTAAAACCGAAAATGTAAGAATGTGTAGTTTTTGTGGGCTTAAGAGCTTGTATTTCACAATGCTTGTGCAAGCCCTTGATAGACCAGGCTCTCTTGAATGTATAACTTCTGTATATAACTGAAGTCTTGATCACAACAACTTTTGGTAACAGGAGTTGCAAGCCTGTCAATCTACTTGGTATAAGCCTCAATTACTGTTGTCTTTGGGCATGGGTTGCATATAATTACTACCTAGAGGCAGAAAGTGTCAGGTCACAAATTTGTAATAAATGTTACCATTTTAGTTGTGTGTCACATGTGCAGAATTTCTTAGTTTTAACATTTACTATCAAGATGTGAGTAAAACTCAACAGGTGTGACAAAAAGTCATGAATCATGACTTTTGATTGAAGGTTGAGTAGCAGTCCCACTTTTCTTAGGGTGGCGACCCTCAATACTGTCATAAATAGTATTCAATAAAGACGTAGCACAGATGTTATCACAATGAGTTCCTAGCATACGCTGTTGCAGCTCTGCTTGCTGTATGTCATTGCTGTTTCCATAGTTACCAGCATTGTACAGATTAAAAGTGACATCATTTAGGGAAGCAATGTTAATAACATTCTAACAATAACGTTGATGGTCTTCAGTTCATGTAAACACTGGTGAAACAAATTTAGAGGAACCAAAAGAACTTATCCAATATGTATGGAAAAGAAAAACAGTTATTTAATGGTGTGCCATTTCCTGGTGCTAGGGAAGGCCAGTGCTGTGATATCTGTGTGACTGGCATTGAAGAGAGTAATGCCCAAATGTACAGAAATAGGGCAAACTATACACAGCAAGTGTCCCTTAAGTATAGGTGTACAACAAGTAGTTGAATGTACTCATAGGACCCAGAAACAAGTGGAACTATCCTTTAAACTGGTGTTTTTCTGAAGGTATAGCAATAAACAGTATAACAAAGGGACATGACAGGAGTATGAAGTAACACCACAACAAAGGAGGTACATTATTGAAGAATATGAAGGCAACAGTCACCTACTGTAGATTGTAATAAAGTTTCATCACATACATACCTTATTGACACATCTGATTCCATACCAGAGACATTGTGCTTCAGGGCGGTTTCAAATGAAACTTTGGTATTTTCTGGGGCAAGCTTTGAAAAAAGTAACACATAGTTGAGTAGAACAGTTTGTTTGAGGTAAAAATATGAGAGATGTGAAGCTAAAGACAAGGTGAAAGTAACCTTCCAAGCACAACTCATATCAAAGGTGACATCAGAAAAATGCAACAAACTACTGTAAGAACAGTGTGAGCATTATAATTTGAAATGTTCTATATTACTACATAACTACTTTAATTCCTTTGGATCATTCTATACAAACTTTGAGATCAGTACTTCAGTGAGTACCATGCAAGATTCCAAATACTGTAAGTTAAAAGGCCTTTCACTAGGGGGAGTCCATACAATTAAAGTGGCTTTGAAAATGTATGCCATCAAAGATTAAATGTTGTCCAACTTTTGTCAAAAGGGGTATCAACTTGTTTAGGACTGAAGCAAAGATGCAAAAGTAAGCTTTATTAAAAATATATTTATGCTTGATTGAGCACCCATGGGCTGCAACTCTGACTGGTCTGTTTCAGTCATGGGCTCTAATCCCACTGAGTTACATCAAGATTCTCCAGGTAATTAAGCTTTCCTCCCACTCGGCATAAGGTGTAGGTATGCCATCAAAATCAGTTGCTCAGCTGACCAAGTCCCTAGGTCAGGCAGACCAGCTCACAAGCTTTGCCTTAACTTTTGCTTTACTCCTGAAGAAGTCAGCACCACTTCTGACAAAAAGCTTGACGACTTCCATGTCCTTCCATGGCCAGAAATATTTTCAACCCTGTTCTGCTGATCATAATATAAAGATATCTATTGTACATCCCTAATTCCAGGACATGTTGCTTGGCTTTTATTACATTGTTTTTGTCAGCTCGACAGTTGAAATTTATCACTTGCTTCACATGAACGTGAACTTTTATAGGACGATAATTTTGTGGTTTTTTATCAAGCTCACAGCCACCTTGAAATCACTCCTGTTTCAATACTTTTTTATAAAGTACTATTTTTTTAAGTTTTCACTTTCAGAAACACCTAAATTTGAAAAAAAAAATCCAGAGTAATAAATTTTTCCATAACCATGACTGTATTGTGTTGACAGTTAACTCATGCCATGCAGTGACAGTATTGCTAGACAAGTGCACAATTTTACTGCAGTACCACAAAAAAGGAGTAAAATTCAATGGCATAGCTACCACAATTAAGACTACTATCAAAACACATAAATTTGATAATAAATTACCTGAGGTGCTCCTCGATGGGCCATCACGTATGGGCGATTAGGAATTTCTCTATCATCTAGGCAAGGTTTGTGCAAGAGCAATGGTGACAGATACAAAAATAAAGCCACGGCAGAGAAGAAGAGTACGAATGTATACTTTGGTGCTGGAAAGAAATAAAAACAACAGATTTTAAACCTAATGGCCAGGAAACTGAATATTAAGCAACAGTTTGATGAAATTTTGTGAAGCATACACTTTTTCATGAAAATACTGTAAAGAAGCAACTTTCATTTGGTTATAAGAACAATGAGGAAGCTATGAAAGCAGCTATAAACAGCAATGACGAAGTAATGCTGAAGGAACATTTAAATCACCAGGAATAATCGAAGGCAAAGTAACAGACTTTTAATACTGTGCACAATCTATCAAGCCCCCCTCTCCCCCCCCCACCCCACCCCACTCCTAATCCTTCTACTAAGCATCCATTAAAGATGCATATGAGTTATCACTTCTACGCTCTTCAAGTTCAACTGCATGTCTTAGTATCTGGATAAGTATTTTTTCTATTTTCCTGACTGTCTTTCCTTTTTCATTTTTAGTTTCTTCTGTTTAAAGGTCACTAGCTTTGATGAACAGTAATGTTTTTTCTAGTGCCCATCATATGTGTATATGTGGACAGTCTCTTAAAATTAATTTTTGTTGATAAATAATGTACATACGAGAAATGAATTGAATTATATATTCCTTCAGACAAATTGTTAAATACAGTACTAAGATGACTTGCCACCATGAGTTACCATCAGGTTTATTGGAGCCTCAAGTCCAATGAAATGTTTTTGATTAAATAAAGAAGGAATGTTTTGGACATCAAGTTTCTCATGATAAATTTAAGAAGAGCACCAATGATGCCAACCTCAACAGAGATGAGCAGATAGCAATACTAGCTATACATACTGTTCATATACTGTCCATATGACAAGGCTTGGTAGCTTATTCTGCTGTCATAAACATAGCATGTAGAGCTGTATAACTATGTGCAAACAATGCATACTGTAGTTATCTGAACTCTTTAGTTTCAGCCTCAATGGTTTGGCCTCATATCTGTTCGTTTGACCAATTCGTATTAGGAGAATGACTATTCTTGTATTGTCAAATAAACATCATACAGACATGTTGTTGTTGTTGCATGACAGCTGCTTTTGTACCCAATGCACTGATATACCAATGTGCTTTGTTTGGATACATGCATCGATAATAGAAATGCCAAATGACTTCATTTGGTATACTGTAAGTCTGTAAATAACCTGCATGATTAAATCCAAATGCAATTACAGAATATAATGTGATTTTATCTTCCCTCCAAGATACACTGTTCAAATGAAACATTTATCTTCAGAATAGAGTACTAACAAGTATATAAAGTAACTGAGATCAGTTAAATCATTTTTATTTTTTGTTTCGACTGAAAGCATTCCTTTCAACCCAGATAAGTCGATTTAAGACTGAACTTTGACCCATAAAACATCTTTTTTTGTAATTATCCATTAATCCAAACATTGCTTGTGGACAACTGTGCAATGTTTTGAGCACAAATATCAAAACTTCTGCATGGAGATGTAGATTTTTGCCTGAAATTAGAAACCAAGCTCTACCAACCCCAAACAACCATCAATCAGCACAAAATTTTATGATTAATTTATAGCTTTCCACATCCTCCTCTTACCATCTATCCCACCTCAAAAAACATGCCTTTCTAATGAGCCCAAGCTCTGGACATGAGGCTAATTGTACTTGAAATTTCCAATAGAACAGACATGGAAAGATAAATGTGTGAAAAAGCCTATTTCTATATAATATGTGAGGACCGTTATCCATATTAAGGAACCTGAAACCATACTACTGTACTAACCCCAAGTATGCATAAGGCTTTACACCAACTTTATGGCCTACTGTAACGGTTTAAGAGTACTGCCTTTCAAAGGGGAGACCAGGGTTTAAATCCCTTTTGGGTCATACCACAGACTTCAAAAATAGGACCTGTTGCTTTCTCACTTTGTGCTCAGGATGAGAGATAGGAAGACGGATAACAATAATGTTACACGTGAGAGCAAGTTTAACCTGTAGTGCCAATTGGTCGCACAAGTTAGTACGGTCCCCAGGGGCTAGTGAACATTACTACAAGATTGTGATAATATTACTCGTGAGAAAAATTTATGGAGTAGTGCTGAATTGGTTGCACAGGTTAGAATAGTCCCCAAGGACTTGAGAACGTTTAGGAGTAACAAGATTGTAATGGATATGTGTAAAATGCTTTAATGTCCATCCGAAAGGACTAAAGCACACAATGTTATTATTATGTTTCATAGGATTTGCATTGCCTGTTTTTCTATGCCAGCATGATAATCCATTGCTCAATGTCCAATAAAAACATCTCAAAAAAGGACTAAATGTTGTTTAGATTTGATGCCAAATAACAACTTTAAAGCAGCCGTCACCAGATATTTAAAAGACTACTAGGAGTCAACTTTATGAAGATAGGACTAAGTCAGTAACATCGTTTACCTCCAAAATGGAATCCAGCCAGAAGGAAATTAACTGAGATCATTGATAACAAATTGAACAGGACAATAATATTAATGCTATCAAATAGGTAGGCTATCTACTATCAGGGACTATAAACACTGCACAGGTATAAATCAGCAACCTCATTAGAGAAGTATTCTTGCAGCTACTGTATACAGTATACCTTGTTGTATTGCTCTTTGGCAGTTTTGAGTAGAAGGGTTATATATTCAGGCTCCCCAGTACTGACCGGTGAAAGATTCCGGCTCCAGTAATGATGGGTAATGGGTGCCTGGGGATCCTTTCCTTAGATGACCTTCCTTCTTTGCCTAGCTTTGGGGAGGGGGAGGGGAAGAGTGGCCCTGCATAAAATTTTAATACAAAATTCCTTCTTTCTCCCCCTTCTACACAATTTGTAAAATACAAATGCAAAGCTTTCACTGAAAAACTACTTACCTTGCTGAAACAAAATCTTACAATAGCAGTGCACAGTAAGTACAGTACAACTATATCGGGTCATGTTTGCCAACCTTTGACATATTTTAAAGATTAAGTAAACGTCGTCGATAGGAGATGGAAGTTTACATCACCAAGCACGACAAACAAACAGCTCATGCCTTATTATAGTAGCCTACTCCTAAAACAAACTAGTTGTTTGTAAATTGTTCACATTTGACCTTAGAAAACCTTATCAACAAGCTCTATTCTGATGGTTAACTTCAGTCTAGGATGTTGGGTGACATCACATGCCATTATTAAGGCCAAATACCAATATACATAGTGGGTGGGATAAATTGATACTCTAATTAAATAGCTTTGAATCCCTTAATCAAACACTGACAAGTGCGACATCATAGGAGAGACTATTGAAGCATGTCAAGTCTTGGGCATTACCCTGCAGATGGGATAGTGGCCAAAAACCTCTTTCTGATGGAACTTGGAAAACAATTTCCTTTTTTCATTTTTTTGTCTTAAAGATGTGGTGACATGCAACTAAAAACAGCTACAGTATCTGTACCTGACAGTAAAAGAATAAAGCTACTCAACGAAAAAGATCCTTTGGAATTATTTCAATATCTTTTATCATTCTCAAGATAAACCCCCTTCAAAGTTTGATCATTTCTGAGGTAACTCATTGCTTTTTACAAAAATAATTAAATGTGGAGTGTTGCACAGTGTTGAGATTTCTTTTGTTAAGCCTATGTAAATTATCTCTTAAGTACTGGTGAGACAGTTTATAGTTTGGTGAGTGATATCAATATTTTTCAAGGAAACAATGTTAATTTCCATAATAAATCCGTTGGGGAATAACAATGCTTCAAATTTCCTAGAAATGTATGGGCGGTTATAAAAACAAAGGCTAACTTTAGCCATACTTGGTATGTCTGTCATTTGATGTCACAAATTTGCATATTTAGTTCATGTTTATTCATGACACAAGTGTAAAATAAAAATTACCCTGACCCTGCAAAATGGTCAATATTTAATGGATTTTGACAAGAATTATGGCCATCTTCTAGATTTTTAATGCTTTTCAAATCAAATATCCAACTAATTTTCATGTCACCAGACTTTAAAGACCTACCATAATTTTGCAGTATTCTACTTTACTTCTACAATATAAAGATTCCTGCTGGAAGCTTTCAATTCATTCATGAGGAAATGTGAATTGTGAGAGTACAGGGCATAAAAGGCATTCACTGTATATGATAAGTTGTGTATGCTTGCTGGTTTAGCTGGTAGCAGTAAAATAACCTACTGTGCTATACTTCAAACAGCTAGTAGTCATGTAGAGTAATCGACCATACTGAATATTCATGAATACCTGCTCAGCTGTGGTCAATCCGTTTTACAGGTATACAGTATTTAGTTGTTTGCTGACTGCATAGCAAAAGGGGGGTGCAGATAGATCATGATACCATACTGCTCTACAGCTAGAATTTTTAGAGTGCACTGCTACAGGTACCATCCATCACAAACAAGTACATACTTCTGCACCAAGCCTTCAAGAGTAATTCAGTACTAAATATTAGCAGATACTTTCAGCTATTAAAGGAGATTCTGTTAAACAGTACAGTATGCTGGCTAGCAAAAGCAATACATTTCACACTGCTACAGATCATACTTTAACAGAGACTGTAGAAGTCATGTATCAAACATGAAGAAATATGTTTTCAGCGTCCATTAATCTACCGTACACTCAATAATACAAATGACAAATATTTTGTTATATTAGCCAGACAAGAAAACATCCATGTTCTGCAAAGCCCCATCCCTCCTTCAGTTTTCTTGTGGAAGGTTTTATGACCTCTGCAAAAGTGAAATTGTGCACTTTTACTGAAACTTTCATTTCTGATTACAAATATAAATTACAAGTATTAGTATTGCCCCAAACTACACCCCCCTCCTTCCCATGCCAGCCAGTCTCTCTCCCCCCCCCCCTTCTCCAACTTTCCTCACAATATCACTGAGAAGCTGATTTCAAATGAAGTGCAATGAATTCCCTGCATTTCCTTCGTTTCTTCTTCAAGAGTTTACCTTTATCAGAAATGACGACATATGTCTAAAATTTGAAGCCATGTATAAAATCAAATTCAAGAAAAACCTTGTATTTCATTAAAGAATAACATTACCTCTTGAAGCACAAATTACTCACCAGGTTTAGATATTCGGAAAAAACTGCTGCTTACAAGCCAGCCCAGTCCTGTTACTATGACAACTGAAAGAATTTGTATAATGGGTGCAGTAATCTGTGAACAGAAGAGAGGTCATTTTGGAGAGAAATTAATGTCCATGTCTTCTAAAATCAGATCATAATACTACAGATTTTTATAAATTTGCTGAAAAGGTTATGATATCAAATGGAGGTCAGATTGAAATTGGAATAGTCAATGTGCACAAGGATAGAGAAACTGTGCAATGCGTACCTCAGTGATTTAATCAGCCTGACAAATGCAAACAAATCAAGCAAGAAAATATGAAGAACAATTTCTGAGCATGGTTTTTATTTGAAAGAAACCACCTTGAGTAAGTACAAACTGTACTGTTCTGTACTTCTCACCTCATGTGCAAGAAAAATTTGAGTCAAATATTGCACCAATTATCATTTAGGTACCTATCAAATTAAAAACTTTCCATACAGGAGGGGATCCCCCTTCCCTTAGACCTCTTCCCCAGGCAATCCATTCTGAATGTTGCATTGGAGAATTCACTGGCTAAATTACTGGTGTATGTGCAGGTTCTGCAAGTACAGTATTGCAGAGTACTTCACTTGCTCACATTTACTTGAGATATAGTTTGAAACAACACATGTATGAGAGTGCAAGAACCTGTATTTTGCACCCTAGCCTTCTGTACATTTACAGTAAGCTACAGTATGTTGAGTATCCTAAGCTGAAGCCCACGCCTACATTTATCATTTTGATTCCCTCAAATTCCAAAAGACGACACTAAAAAGAAAATTGAGTGAAAGGGTTCAAGTTATTTAGACATCATTTCTCAATGTACTGTCAGAGTGCTCTTCTGTCTTTGTGCCTGGAATGAGTCAACCTAGTTATAGGGGGGTTTCGACCTGGTGTGTGCGTACCCTAACCCACCTGATACTGAACCCTGCACAAAAAAGTCTGAAATTTTCATAAGTACTATATGAATTGAGAAAACGCTGTCATTTTATTCTTTTTTCTAAGGTAAACTCATTGTTTTACTTTTCTCTGTTAAGTCGCTATTGTTTAGGGAGCACCCTACTCAACAAGCCTCCAGGGTTTTAGAATGCTCCCTTTCACAATATCTTGATGTAGCACATATGTATTGTCTGTATTCCTGTTCATTATTTCAATTATCAAATATTGTGAAGAGCCAAATAAATGAAATGAATGAAATGAAATTAATTGAGAAGTATAATTATGCACTCTCTATTTTACAGTAATCGTGAAAATAAGGAGAGTCAACCAACCTGAAGGGATATTGATGCTAATGCAAAGCCTTCAGGCCATAATTTATTTAGTAATATTGCAGCTACAATGGATCCTAGAATAATAAGTACAGCCAACAGTTTGTGGCTCCAGTGCAGATGGAGTTGTAAACCAATCATCAAGTGTCCCAAGGCAAATATCTGTAAGAAGAGACAAGAAAACCTTGTAACCAAATTATCACACCACTTAAAAGGAACGAGATAAGAAAGATGCCATAGTTTTGAAGGAATACATAAAGGGTGGATATAACAGTCTGGTGTCCAAACTGGTGACATAAAAGTTTGCCTGAAAGGAAAAGGGTTGTAAAGCAAATTACACTGCAGAATATCCATTATCCTCATTCATGTACAACATGACAATGTTTACAGTACAGTATGTTTAGATAGACAAATCACAAAAGATACTTGTGCGACAAAAGCCAAATTAATTTAAAACCTTCAGCCATCCCTGATTGGAAATGAGGTTGGTGCAACTGCTAATATACAGTAAATGCCCTTTAAGTCCCTAATGGGCCGGGTCAGCAAACAAGGCCCAAGGGGATAGGGTGTGGCTCAAACTCAGGAAGAGGTTTGCTATGCACTTAAAAAGGGAAAATGCAGTCCCCCCCCCCCCAATTTGAAGCAGTGTACCCCCGGTACAATAGTTCAGGAATGGCTCCTACCAATCATGTGACAATATTTTAGTTACTTATTTCCTAAATTTATAGAGAATGACTCATTGGTTTACCCTCAATATTCAATGATTTGACAAAGGAACATTATGAAAATACTTGTGAGAGAAATAAGAGATCTGTAAGATTTAGCAAATTTTTTAAAATAAACTTTGGGACTGCCTTCTCCCTTTAAAGGGAAATATTGCATTTGTTTTACAGAAAATTTTCATATTTTTTCAAATCAAAAGTAATAGATACAGAATGATAGACAATTCAAAATTAAGCAGTACAGTGGCTTTCTTTTCAAGAAATAAGGCTCTAACAGGAAGAAGTTTGGTTATTTATTGCACAAAAGTAATTTATTCACCCAAACTTTCACAAATTCAAATGATGCAACAACCGTTACTCCTGTAGTGTATAATACCGTATTTTGGAGAGATAAAGCTAATATTGCTAGAGTAAATTGGTGAGACTGAACAGTTTAATGTTTTAAGGTATTTTCTTTTTATGCCATGTTGGTGCATTTTAAATACAATATTTCCCTTTAAAGAATTTGAAACATCTGCCATGTGGTAATGGGAGGAAACGGGAGGGGATAAAGATGGGAAACTTCTCAACTTCATGAATGATACCTCCCCCTTTTCTTTGTCCCATCTGAATCCTCTTTTAATATTAACATTAATTCTACCACTCTAGTCATCCATTACTGAGAATCCTGCATTCTGATTGGTTAAACACTGACCTGTTATTCCACAACACCCGGTCAGTAATATGAAAAGCTGATAAAAGTAAAGTTTTTTCACAGATTTTCGGTGGGAGAATAGGAATAAACCACATTTGTCAGACTATTATTGTCTCATAAACCCTCTCAACTCCAAATTTAGCAAAATAACGGACGAGGCGAAGCCGAGTCCGTTATTTTGCAGTTTGGAGTCTTGACGGTTTATTCACCAATAATAGTCCGTCAAATGCGATTTATTCCTTAAATAAATATGGATGCTATGCGGTATTACACGTACAGTACACCAAGCATATTGAAGAAAAGATTACAGTATGTACTGTACAGTTTGAGCAAGATAAATCTAAAACTATACATCTGAGTACCTGTTTCTAGGTATAAAGGGAATCACAAACTATTGTCAGTGATTTCCTAAAGGTCTAATGAATGGTTCCCAGGCCCTGGACTGTTTTATATATAAGAATTACACTCAATCTCAAGTTCGATGCAGTAAATAGACTTTGCATGACAATGGCCCAGGCTGTCAATTTAATACTGTCCAGAATCTCTTAAACTGCCACAAAATACACTACTGTACTTTTCCACACTGACCAACCAGTCTAGTGGCTATCAGTGCATCACATTGATGAAACCAACATAAAGGTTTTCAGATGGGATTATCATGAATAGTATTAAAGTGAATAAGAACAGGTCAATACAAATTACTGTACAGTAGTAGCCTACAATGCTGGCTCCTTCTGTAGCTTCACCCTGATAAATACTGTAAGTCCACTGTGAAATCACTTATGGTTGTACTGTAGGTACAGTAACATCCCTTCAGGCTTTTAAAGCTCAATGGCACTAAAACCAAGTACTTGGGCACAGAAGGACAACCCATTCCACTGTCCATTGGTTCCACAGGTAAAACCCATTTTTCCAACTGTAGTCTTGATCAATGAGCTTTAATCCTGACCAATGGCCTCTAAGACCAGTTTGCTTCAGTATGAGAGTACAGCTACAGGGCAGACATTCTTGTCTTGTGAAGCCAATCAGGAGTGAGCAGATTACAGTAAATCCCTGTCCCCCAAAGAAACAACCATGTTACTGTAGTACTGTATGTGCTATAAGCACTACAGCATCATGCTAATTAAACAATGTTGACACTGCAAAGTCTTTCTCAGCAAATTCATTACTACAGTGTACTCTGTACCTGTTCCCTGTTCTTTTCATGTGTTTGGAAATGACTCCTACATTGTGAACCAGAAGCGAAAAGGATTGGTGTGATTCCTTGCCATAGAAAATGTTGGGATTTTCTTGATTCTTGGCAAATTTGCTTTTTGACTTCTTGTGACCCCAGATCTGACCTTTGACCTCCCCAAAAGCAAAACAGTTCTTCCTTCAACCATAAAGCATCCATGTACCAAGAATGAAATTGATCCAAGCTTCCTACCTTTAGATATCATATTAACAAGTTTTCAGATTTTGATCCCCGGTGACCCCAGATGATCTTTGACCTCCACCAAAAACAACTGGGTTCTACTTCTCACCATAATGCATCCGTATACATACCAAGTATCAAATTTATGCAAATTTCCTATCTTGAGATATTAAGTTTACAAAGTTTTCGATTTTTTACCTCTGAATGACCTCAAATGATCTTTGACCTATACCAAAAACAATAGGGTTTTTCCTCTCAACAAGACAATTCTATATACCAAATATGAAATAAAAAATATGTAAATGTATTTTTACGTTGGGGAAAGTCCCTGCCTCGCCAGTACATCGGCTTCAGCTTTACTTTCAATCAGGGGACAGAAGCAATGTGTTGGGCCAGAGCCATATTTAAAATTGGGCGAAAGCTGGAATTCTGGCTATTACCAGAAGTCTAGGAACCTTGCATGAAGAGTGTCGGTCATCCCTATCCCTAGATATCATGTTTAAAAAGTTTTTAACCTCTGGTCACCTCGAATGACCTTTGACCTCCACCAAAGACAATAGGGTTCTCCCTTTCAAAATAACAAATCTATAAATCAAATATGAAGAGTGACAGTCACTGCTTTTTCCAGATATGTTTACAAGGTCTTCGGTTTTTGACCTCTGGTGACCTCAAATGACCCTTGACCGCTACCAAAAACAATAGTGTTCTACCTCTCAACATGACAAATATATGAACCAAATATGAAAGTGTCAGTCATTGCTAACTTGAGATCGTGTTTACAACATTTTTGGTTTTTGACCTCTGGTGACCTCATATGACTGTTGACCTCCACCCCAAAAACAATAGGCTTCTCTCAACATGACAAATCTATATACCAAATATGAAGTGTCGGTCATTGTATCTTGAGATATTGTGTTTACAAAGTTTTCGGTTTTTGGCCATTGGTGACCTCAAATGATCTTTGACCTCCACCGGAAACAATAGGGTTCTTCCTCTCAACATAACAAATCTCTATACTGAATATGAAGTGTCTGTCATTGTCATCTTGAGATATTGTTTAAAGTTTTTGGTTTTTACCTCAAATGACCTTTGACCTCCACCCAAAAACAATAGGGTTCTCTCTCTCAACATGACAAATCTATATCAAATATGAAAGTGTTGGTCACTGCTATCTCCAGATATTGTGTTTACAAGGTTTTTGACCTCTGGTGACCTCAAATGACCTTTGACCTCCACCTAAAACAATGGGGTCCTTTCTCTTAACATGACAAATCTACATACCAACTATGAAAAGTGTAGGTCATTGCTATCTCCAGATATCGTGTTTACAAGGTTTTCGGTTTTTGACCTCTGGTGACCTCAAATGACCTTTGACCTCCACCAAAGACAATGGGGTTCTTCCTCTTAACATGAAAAATGTACATACCAAATATAAAAAGTGTAGGTCATTGCTATCTTGAGATATGTTTACAAGGGGCGTCACATACAAACACACACACACACACACAAAACATCACCATTGCATAGATTCCTTTTGCTTTCGGCAAGGAATCAATAACTTTGAGTATGTAGTTGCCCATGTTTCAGATCCTTGGATCCAGGGAAGATTTTCAGTGAAAGGGAGTAAAACAGTTTGATAGAAGAGCCACAAATCTGTATATGAATATAATTAAAGGGGGAAAACAATCTTCTGAAGAGACTTTAGAGTCAATACCTTTGAGCATTTCATTTGTCATACCCTTCTGTTGTGACTCAAAAGAAGTATCTGGAATGACTCATCCACAGTGTCACCAATCTCCATCACCATGGCAACAGCATGAGCTTTTATCCTATCTAGTTTCAACTGCCTGAGCACATGAGCAGTTTCCAACACTTACTTTTGGGAAGAAGCAGAAAAGGTGATGTGTTGTTCACTGTATCCTTCTCTGTATTTTGTACCAACCCTAACATGCTGACATACACATAAAAACCTCTTTCTGGACTCTGGCACATACTGTACAGTGCAATCAAATTGGAATACTGTACATGCTTCAGTATCAGTATGACTGGATGGAGGTCAGAATCAAAAGTGGGGGATTATTTTACTAGCAGCCTTTCCTTACAGTAGCAAAAGTAGCAATTCCAACTGAAGTACCATGTGCTTTTTTCCAAATCAAAAGGCAGCATATCCAGTAAAATACAAGTCAGGATCCTTGGCGTGTGATGTAAATATTCAAAATTCATTACATCACTTCAATTCATTACATACTTAAATTGAATTTTACATCAAAGAAGCTTTTAAAGTGAAAAAAGTTTTCTGCAAATGGAAGGGTGTTGCTTCTTTCCAGTGAAAAAGTGATATTTTCAAAATCACTTTTTTTCCTCCTATGAAAATGATTTACAGACAAAACCTTTTGACACTGGTAGTCACAGTTAATACCAAGTACACTGTTACCACATTTCCTACTCAACGTGTTTAACTTGTTAATTAACAGTTATTACTAATTGCCTAATTTGTCCCTCAGTTACCAAAAAGTGCATATTTTTTCTGTTTCTCAGTTATCCAATGAAAGAAAAATTTATAATTTTGTATAAAACAGGTTCTAGGGATATACCTTTAAACCAATGTCAAATCATGTTCTTTGGTTCCTTTTACACTAGAAAAAAACAACTATCAAACAGGTGTCCCTCCGTTACCCGTAACAGAGGGACAAGTCTGTAATGCCCAGTACTGTGCATAGATTGCTGGCTTCTTACAGTATACTGTATGGTGCCAGTTTTCTTGGAATTGTGCACTTGTTGGAAAGCCATGCTGCAGCCAAAGTATAGAAGTTTTCAATCATTCATCAGATATCAGCATATGAACAGGCCACTGCTGTGTGCACTTGACTATTAGTAGCCATCATCTCCTACAGTATAGTCAGGGGATGCTTAAACCAACACTGAGCAACCCATACCAAGTGTTAATGGTGGTGTAGACAACTAGAAACTTAAAACTGCTTTTACCAAATTTGCTGTGTAGTCTTCCAGAGTTCAGTCCCAAATACCAAGAGACTGTAATTTCACCTATTAAACATGCAAATATCGGACTGATCTGAACACCCTACAGTACATTATTTTCACTTATTTGCACTGTCTAGCACACAGGTATGCCAAAAGTCTTTTAACAAATTTGTAGGACTTCCAAAATACAGTCTACCAGAGAAAATACACTAAATACAGGGAGTTGAATGTGTTTTGTACAGCCATTTATATTTACTACAAATCATACCAGTATGTCACTGTGTAAACGATACTTCAATATTAAGGATTTTCTGTTAAAATTTTCCCCTTCCTTTGTCTAATTTAGCAGCAGCTTGCTGACAAGGGTTTTAATTAAACTAGCATAAATATTTACAATATTTGCTGACATGTTAATCTTTAAGGGTCACAATTATGTGTGATATTGTTTAATGTTAGGGAAGATTAGCAAAAAGTTTCTACAACTTACTAAATACATGAACTTTTTTTTCACAGTATGCATCACGAAAAAATTAATATCTTGCATTTTTAGTAGTGCATTCCTTAAAAAAGGAACCTTATTACAGGCCTATATTTTACAATTGTTTTTTTCAGTTGAATGTGATGATCATTGTTGTTCAACTTCCTTCAGTACTGTACTGTATTATTATATAATCATGTCTTCACGATATAATGTATGTGAGTACGACTCTAGGGGTGAAATAAACCCTCAGTACAGTAGTTTATACCGTAAAGTCCGGGATCAATCAATGTTTAACTACTGTAACCGGCTTTTATAGTTAAAAATGTCTTGGTGAGAGTTCAGCTTTTTAAAAACTTCAGTGGCTCTTGTGGCTTGCTTTTTCATGATCACCATGAATGCAAAGTTGTTGTAATATATGCAAGTGTGAGCTGTCATTCATGATTGTACTGTGAGGGCTTCTAAAAAGTCTTCTGTTTAATATGAACTGAAGAGTATGAAACTTGTTATTCACAAACCTATGTGTAGAGTCTCATTTTAGTGTAATGGTTTTTCACTGTATTTTAATTAAATACAGTGTCCTGTCTGTGTCAGTGATGTGGTTTTCAGTATAAATCATCTTGTTCTTTCTTTCTCAGTTTTCTTCAAAGGAAAGTTGAAACTTATGTCCAAATATTAATTGTTAAGACCTATATGAATGAATATATTGATATTACCTTCTTTAGCTGCCAAAACAGGTTTTATCATCACACCTAAGGTACAGTGCTGTAGTGAACATTACTTGTCCCTCTGTTACTGTCGGAATTGTCCCTCCGTTACCATGAAAAAATGAGTCTCAATTGGTAATATGATACATCTTTACCTATTTTTCTCATGGAAAGTATTAATCAATGTACTAGCCACCTTATGATATATGTTTATTAAATGTTGCTATTTAAGAACCATGGATTTGACTTCTCTCAAAAAATGTTTGAAAACACATGTTAATTTTGCGTCCCTCCGTTACCATAATGTTTTTTGTACCACAGTTTCCCCTTAGTAACAGTAATAACAGTTTTGAGATATAGTAATGAAGAGAGCAAGTCCTTGCCTAGATAACTACATTTAGATATTGGGAAATAGTCTTTCAAATTAATGCAAAGAGAGATGAAATGTGTAACGAGTACTGTCAAATGTCCCTCCGTTACCGCTTGACTCTGCCCCTAAGCATAAATATACTATAGTGTTGTACCGATATTGCAAGTAGCCGATATTACCATTACCGATATTTCAGTTCACAATATCTGCCGATACCGATCCAAT
This sequence comes from Holothuria glaberrima, assembly GCA_009936505.3. Lineage (NCBI taxonomy): Eukaryota > Metazoa > Echinodermata > Holothuroidea > Aspidochirotida > Holothuriidae > Holothuria > Holothuria glaberrima. Next base: position 3,671 of record WURT03340775.1, on the reverse strand, counting down.
ACTGATATTTAGGAAATACTGTAAGCATTCTGCATACTAACCATAGGCTACCAGGCACTACAACTTCTGTAAGTGTACTGTAGTTTCATCATGATGAGGTAAAATATTGCAACTTAAGCTTGAATTCAAAAATAAAAAGGTTTACCATTTTCAGGACAAAAGGGGCGATAAATATTGGTTCTAGGTAATATCAGCATTTAAGGTAACTTAACTGATGCTGATACTGGATGAAAATAGGAAATATCCACCGATACCGATGGTATGTCAGATAATCATTCCAACGCTACTTATACTATGGTGTATACTGTAGTATATACTTCTATACAGCAGGTATACAGTCCCTGCACTGCATTATATAGTTGCTGCAGTTTCATCTGTATCTTCTGACAGTATATACCTTGTACATTGCTGAATGGATGGCTCATCAGATATTCAAATTAAACAACACCTCACAAATTGTAATAACTACGCAATTTTTTTTTTTGCATCTGGTCATAACTTTGTAATCAATCATTTGGTCAAAATAACAGTATACATTCAACATTTGAATATTGCCAATTGTTCCTAAATTGGACTATGAAGCATGACAACCAATAGTGCATTCATACAAGGTTCTCTGAACTACTTATATAATTAAAATTTCATGCACACAATCTATCTCTATACTGACACGTATGAAGTTCCAATTAACTCATGCTCCCATAATTTAAGACAAACTTATCTAAATTTATCAATGCCAAGCTTCCATTAACCTGTGCATCTTTTCGGCCTACAATAAAACAATTTGAATGTCACTATTGCTTTTTAAAATAAATTGGTACGGGTTAATATTTTCAACGTTTTGAACAGCTAAATTGACCCTTTTAGCACTGATTTAGGTTATTCTGCACCTGCCACAGTGCCAGAAATAATTTTACCATAATCTACCTCATTTTAGAAGACTACTGTCAATCTCAAATTACTCTGACAAAGATTTGTTTAATAAAGAAATGTTGATCATACACTAGAAGTTGGAATTGTTCTTTCATATGAGATGTAGTTTGGGACATTCACTGTAATATACTGTACAGTACAAGGAACAAAATTCCTTTAAACAATTAGGCCAATGTGCGCAAATTTTGTTTATACCTGAACCAAATTTTTCAGACAATCTTCCATTAATAATGATTTCTGGTACACATTATTGATTAGTAGTCTTCTACAGAGGGAATGAAAGCAACTGTTAACAGGGAATAATTTAGTGTGCAACAATTACATAGCAGTTTTTAGGTTCCTGGGGTTCTTGATCATGAAACCAATGAATACCCTATTGTTGTATGAAGAAAATCTGCTACACAACTTTGCATTTGTGTAGCAATTTGTTCATCTTGTGTAGCAAAATGCGATGAGATACCAGATAAATTATCCCCTGGTTAATTCTCTATATTGTACAGTAGTTTATACCTTGAATACCTTTTTATTTTTTTTATTTTTTTTTTTTTTGTTTTTTTTGTTTTTTTTGTAAAATATCCAACCTGTTGCATCTGTTATCATCATTTCCCACACCCCTACAGGTTCTTCTATTTTTAATACTAGCATTACAGTACTGTACTATGTCTTGAGGTACAGTTACTGTATGTTTAGTAGAAGCCTAGTAGCTATAGTAGTACTTTAGTGGAACTAGGCTACTGTACTTCTTGCAACACTTTTATTCCCTTGTACTGTAAATACTGTACTGTACTTCTCGTAACACTTTTATTCCCTTGTACTGTAAATTCTTTCTAAAAGTTGTCTCCATGATTATAAAGAACTAAATATGATAGGCCACTTTGAAACGCTCGATCAGTTACGATGTGTTAAGCCATTTTCCATCAAAATTGCTTCCAAACTTTTTAATGGCACTACCTAGCATGTATGTTTGAAAATTCCCAGAATTGAGTTTTCCATTAATATGATATGGTTTCACATCAGTTTCATGGAAGCAGGGCCAGATTTAAGCATGGGCCAGCAGGGCATGTGCCCAGGGGCCCCCTACAAAATTACATTGTTGCATCTTTGGGGTAGTTTGTGGAGATCATCAGGTGTTAATTTTCATTTAGTAGGCTTACATGTACATATGAAGGAGATCTATATAGAGTTCATTCACAGTGGGAGAAAATCTATTTCCAGTGGAGGGGGGCAGAGGATGAGAGTGACCACAACCTTTGCCCTCTTTCCATGACTTGCACCACTGTAGTCTTGTGGACAATTATAGCCAAAGGGGCCCCACATTAGTTTGAGCCCATGGCCCCCACAAAGGTAAATCCGGCCTTGCATGGGAGGGTGAGTTGAAATGTACAGTAAGGTCGATCAACACAACTCACTTGGGCAGATATATCCCGCTGTATTGTAGTCTGGAGAGAACAGTCTTGCATGACCAGGTCTAACTGCCTGTAGTGCTGTTCAAAGGTTAAAACAACAATATGAAGGGAAAGGTAAATGTAATAGATACTGTGCCAGAGGGCCTATGTGAAATAACAAACTGCTGTACCAGAAACTGATATCTACTGTACTATACAGTACTGTACATGCTTAGCAGCCTGCTGAGATGAGCCAACCTGATATACACTTGGATTTCTCCTGTTTTGTAAATTGCTGCAAGCTACTGCTAATTAAGCTGGTGAATTGCTGCAACCTACTGCTAATTAAGCTCTAGCTGCAATGCTAGCACTACAGTACATCTACTTCAGGGATCATAGCAGACCACAGTGATACATGTAGGCTGCTCTGCTATTAATCCTTTTCCCTAGAGTGTACTCTGAACCTTTCTTGAAACTAATCCCTACTATTGTACTCTTCTGGCTTTCTCCTTGATGAGAAATGCTGAGTCAAAGCAATAAAAGTAAGGGAATATTTGGAATACAAAATGAAAGACACAAATTTTGAACAACATGCTTTCATGCCATATGGTACAAAGTTGACCCACCAAGCTTGCAACCACACCAATTACTGTGAAATACTGTACAAGCTCGGTTAGAGTACATTGTACTGCATGAACATGCTGCCTTCTTTGTATTTATGAGGATAATAGTTACAGTAGGTCATAAAAACGTTAGGTGGAAAGGGTGGCCTTTCCTATAATGATGGTGGAATGTAAACCTTAAAAAAAAAAAAAAAAAAATTAAATCAACCTCTGGTTGTTGGTAAGATCTATTGTAGGAATGCACAGGAACCTGAATATTTTATATATTATTTTTCATTTTTATTCATTTTTCTTTTTAGTTTAATATTTTTTTGTTACTATCCATCTTAATTCTCTGGCATTCAAAGATAGCCTAAAATCTTTTGAATCAACAGTAGAAGATTGACAGCTACTCTCACCTCAAAGATTGAAAATCATTTTACTTGTGGTGAAAGCTTAAAAGGAAAACTACTGGTTATTCCCTTTTCCCCAAAATTTGTTAAGTACTGAAAGAAGACCTACAGTACAAAACTATTTTTGCAATAAGTGGTCCCAAATATGTTATTTGAATCCTTTCCACATTTTTAGACCGACTGTATGGCCAAGCAGTTAGAGCATCCCACTTGCAGTCGGAAGGTCTAGGGTTCGAATCCCGGCCGGGTCATACCGAAGACTTTAACCAGAAAGCCAAAAGGCTTAGAGATTCCTTGCCATATATGATATATTGTAACAAACATGAACCACCCACATG
>WURT03340664.1:0-24138 GCA_009936505.3 Holothuria glaberrima | reverse complement strand
ATTATATATTATATATATTATTATTATATATATATATATATTATTCTGCGTGGTAACGCGGCTGAAAATTTTTACTGGCTTAATTTCAACTCTAAACAACTCCACAAGCAACACTTCAAAGATATCCACTTCTGTAGCAATGTATTATTTACACATTACATGGGACGTTCATGAAGAATAACAGTCACACTTTGTCAGCTTCAGATTTCTAGCTGAATTCATCTGCTTTGAGGTTGTCTTGTTCTGTCATATATAATTCTATCAGTTTTCTCCCATATTAGAAATTGTACTTTAAACATTTTTCCTTCCTGTGAACTGAGTTCTTGAATTTGAGTTGCTTCTTTCACCGCTTTCTTGTCCTCTCCACCGTGCATTCTCTGGTAGTACTATACTGTTGTACACAGTCAGCACATTGAGCAGCGATGTGCTTTTCAAACGAAGTCTTCGTGTCTTAACCTTGAAAAGACCTCCATTAATTTGCATATGTGTCCAGTCACTTTTTACTTCCTCTTATGTGGTCAGTTGCAAGTTGCAAACCAGAATTCAGCTCTTGGCTATTGCAGCTTTGTTGTAATAAGAAAGAGGCTAATCAGTTGCTCTTCAGCAGTATGAATATTGCATCATCTGGAAATTTAGAAGGCTGGGAGAAAAAACTTATACATAGTAACCCAAAACTAAGATTCGTCTTCGAAAAATTGTAAAGAATCTGTTTTCAGCGGATTTGAGTAATTAAAGATGTCTAGATTTACCAAAAAAAAGATGCCCCGGTATCAGCTGGGGAACTTCAAAATGGCGTCCAAAATTGCCGCCGCACGAAACTGTTTTTCGTAGAATGGGTAGGGCAAGTTATGAAGTAGGCCTAATCATAGGCGTTGCTGGAGTGGATTGAGAAAATGATACTTAGATTCTACTAAGTCCAGGCTGAATGTACCACTACTTTCACTCGGAACTTCCCTTAGTTTCTTCACTACCCTAACACCCAAAAACAATAAAAAAATCTTTGTTTTTTGAAGTACCATTAAGTTACCATATTCAATCAAAGCAGTTGTCCTTTACAGTCTCAGTGTTATAAGACTGTAGGTATTACAGTTGCGATAAACCCAGTGTAGCATCACGTTGTGGCCACTTTTCATACGGAACATTAACAGTTAAGCTTGATATGAAGCGAGGAAGTAAGACACTATGAATAGTCATGAACAAAGACTGTAAATTGCACGAATAATTCATTACATTCCCCTCGCTATCCTACGAAAAAAAAACTCACCCGCCCCACCTGTATTTAATAATATATTGAAATAATGAGGAAAATATTTATGAAAAATATGTTGAACTCACTGACTCTTAAAATATGGCCATGGTTCATGCCAAAAAAATTAAAATTATGTTTAAAAACATATTTGTTGGAATTGAGGTCAACCAAGATGACGGAAAAGCAAAATGGCCGCTAATGATAAAATAACAATGTAGCATAAAAATAGATAATAATAATCATTAAAAATATATTACTATTGAAAACTCCATATATCTATATAGCAGATTGTACATGCAATTCGAAGAATGATTTCTAATATTTTATTCAGAACCTCATACTAACCAAGATGGTGAAAACAACAAAATGGCCGCCAATAGAACGATCATAATGTATAAAAATAATAAGAGAAATAATTAAAAATACTTTTGACACAGTTGCACTTAATATCTGGGCAGATTTTATGACAAATAAGCCAGAATTGTTGTAAAAATATTTCGTTTGGAATGCAGGTCATTTAAGATGGCGGAAAAGGCAAACTGGCCGCCAATGCAATAATTATGTTAATATATCATAATAATGGGCAAAATAATCATTTAAAATACAAATGACACAAATAAAATTAACATATGTCCATTTTCTGTTGTAAATATTCAAAAGGTTTTCTGGTCATTTTATTAAGGATCCGGGTCAACCAAGATGGCGGATGTAGCAAAATGGCCGTCAACTACAATCCGGCTTGGTTGACCTGGAACCTATAAAAGGTATCCAGAAAATACTTTCTGAATATTTACTAAAGATTATGGACAGTTTTTTGTTTAAATAGGTGACAAATATTTTGAAAGGATTATTTTCTTTATGATTATAAAATATTGTAGTTATATCGCTGGTGGCTATTTTGCTTCTTCCGCCATCTTAATTGATCTAAGTTCCCACAAAATGTTCTGGAAGATTCTTTGGAATATTTGGCACAAAATATGGCCGAATATAAAGAGCAACTGATCACGAATATATGTTTCTAGGGTTATTTTTCTTATTATAATATATTGAAATTTTAACATTAGCGGCCATTTTGCTACATCCGCCATCTTGGTTGACCCAGATCCTAAATGAAATGTCCGGAAAAATACCTTTTGAATATTTATAACCGAAAATGGACACATGTTATGTGATTTGTGTCAAAGTATTTTTAATTATTATTAATCTTATTTTTATACATTCTGATCGTTCTATTGGCGGCCATTTTGTTGTTTCTGACATCTTGGTTAGTATGGGGTACTGAATAGAATATCAGAAATCATGCTTTGAATTGTATGTTCAATTTGCTATAAAGATGTGTGGGGTTTTCAATCGTAATATATTTTTGATGATTATTATTATCTATTTTCATGCTATATTGTTATTTTGCTTTTCCGCCATCTTGGTTGTGCTCAATTCCAAAAAAAATAATTTTAAACATAATTTTAATTTTTTTGACATGGACCATGGCCATATTTTAGGGTCAGTGAGTTCAATATATTTTTCATAAATATTTTCCTCATTATTTCAATATATTATTGATTACATGTGCGGCGGGCGAGTTTTTTTTTTCGAAGGAGAGCGAGGGGAAAGTTATGAATTATTCGTGCAATTCACAGTCTTTGCTCATGACTATTCGTAGCGTCTTCCTTCCTCGCTTCATATCAAGCTTACCTTTTCATGTTCCGTATGAATATTGGCCACAACGTGTTGCTACATTAGGTTTATCGCAACTCAAATGCCTTCAGTCTTATAACACTAAGACTGTAAAGGACAATTGCTTTGATTGAATATGGTAACTTAATGGTGCTTCAAAAAACAAATTTTTTTTAACGTTTCTGGGTGTAAGGGTAGCGAAGAAACAAAAGGAAGTTCCCAGTGAAAGTAGGAGTACATTCAGCCTGAACTTAGTTAAGTCTAAGTATCATTTTCTCAATCCACTCAAGCAACGTTATATATGGATTGACTACTTCATAACTTGCCCTACCCACATTACGCAAAAAAAAAATGCGTGCGGCGGCAATTTCGGACGTTATTTGAGGTTCCCCAGCCGACACCGGCGGCATCTCTATTTTGGTAAATCTAGACAGCTTTACCTACTCAAATCCATTGAAAACAGATTCTTCACAATTTTTTCGCAGATTGGCTCAAAAATCATCTAATTTTGGGTTACTAACAGGAGCTCAAAGTAGTAAATTACTCTCCGTGAGAACCTTATTACTTGCACAAAGTTACCCAGCTACATTATTTTGAATTACGTATTCTATATCTTTATATCATGGTTCCATATGTGTGGAGTTTTCCATTTCACGAACGTAATTTTCCCTTAAATTTGAAGATTATTTTATTTAATCTTTCTTTTGATACTACAACATTTTTCTTTGTTATCTATGATATTTTATGTTTTGTAATATTGCTTACCTTTATTTTTTGCTACTACTTTGATCCATTTTAGTTTCATTTATTTCAGTCTCCATTTTATCTGTTGCTTCAAATTATATTGGACATAGAAATTTCCTTGAATAGACCAAAGTAGTAATATCCTGCTGTACAGGCCGGTAGCCAGACATGGTACTGAAGGGGGATAGCTCGGGTTAGAATAATTTTAAAAGGGACCCTACTTTCTACCCCTAACATTCTTTCCTTTTCTTTCCATTTCAAAAACCAACTTTAAAACTTTGTCATTCACAACTAATCACAAGCATGATGCTAATTTAAAACTTTCTGGGAATTTCCCGAAGGTCATGTAGTCAGCTGAACTTTCACTGCCAGAAAGCACATGGTCAACGCCCATATTCATACGGCAGGAAGTAGTACCTGTCTCCATGATAACCCATTAGAAATTTCGCTGCCGTCATTTGTATCAAGAAATCAAGTTAAGTGGGTAGGAAATAGTCTATTAATAAGTTGTAACGTAACTCCAGGAAGACAAATGTCAACAGGGAAAATATACATGTAGCCTAATTAAGGAATCTTCCCACAACAAGTTCTAAGTATTGTGTACGCTACGTCATTTGTTAATAGCGGAAGCTTTGCAGTGGTCATGGTGAAAGCACGATCGTGTTTTGAATAGTTTAGTTTTAGAGTCAAGGTTTAAAAGTAACCTTCTAATCAATTGAAAGCAAGAAATGCACACCAAGCATACTTTTCCGACTAATTGAAATAATTAGCAATATGTGACTTTTAAATCCCTCTGAGCGTTTTAGTCCTATGGCCGTGGGTAGCCTACTTCAAGTTAAGTGGCCACTTATTAAAAGCGATTTGCGGGACGTTATATAAGAGGTTGGGGTGCGGCTTACCTTGTGACTCTAAATTGAATCTAGGCGACAAGCCACCATCAGTTTGCCAGTACTGTACGAAGAAAATCTTATCACCCTGCTCCACAGATTGCTGAGAATCCAGATTTTAAGCCTGTTTGACCTACCAACCATAATATGCTATAGAGGGCGTAACTATCAGGGGATGGGTTAATCGCCCCCTTTTATCCCTCATAAATGTGGTCCAACATATATTAACATTGTATGTACTGATATTGGATTTTGAGTACGCCACTGACTTCCAACATAAACTACCTTGTTTTCTGTTTGTGCGTTATATTTTGCTTGCTCCCATTTTTTTTTTTGTAGTCCCAGGTAGACAGTCAAGCTTACGTAAGCTTCCCGGCCTTGGAGGCATGGGAAAGTTTGCTGATAACCTCTTTTTTCTCCCATTCCTGTTTAATTTTTTTAAGGTTCTCGGCTTTTGAAAAGCCGCATCTCTCCACGCATTCGTAATCTGAACATGTTTTCAGAGCCAATTTCAGATAGAACGCCAAATTTCTTGTGGATAACTTTTCATGTTCCTTTCACCATGACCCTCCTACCATGACTATTGAAACTTTCCAACTCCTTAACAGAATAAATTTAATTTATAGCGTTAGGTCTTCTTTTTTCATTTCCATCAAATCGTGACTCATTTCATAAAATACGCTTTTACACTCTTCACAACAACACTGTCAAAGGCTGCATTCATAGAATCAGTAAACAACCTCGTATTACGTTTGAAACCTTTGAGGGTGACTTTTCCACATCCACCTCGAAGAGATTCCCACTTAGTAGAGAAGTGCTCAGACCACCCTCAACCATAACCATCCCCTTACCCGCTATCCAGATGCTTTGAACAGCAGGGCCTTTTAAAAGAATTTTTAGTGGGGGTTCATTTGACGAAAGGGACCATCTAAGCGGAGGGCCACCTTTGATTTGTGCGTACTTTACGAAGAAATTTTTCAAAAAAATGCCTCTCCAGTAGTGGCGTGCTCATAGGTCAATTGCAGTGTGTTGTGTGATCGCTGGCCTGGGGATGGGGTCTCAAGGGAGGGGTGTCCCCATCCCCTTTTGGAAAATTTTGAAGAATTGGGTGTCCTTACAAGCAATTTGCTGTCATATATGCTACCTTTTGGAGTTAAACTTGTATTAAAAAATTGACGTATTTTTAGGAATTAAAAAAAAATTATCATCAACTTTGGAAATTTTTGAAAAATTAGGTGTCCTTGCATGCAATCTGGTGCCACATATGCTACCTTTTGAAGCAAAACTTGTATTTAAAAGTTAACATATTTTTAGGAACTAAAAACATTGGCATCAGTGAGGGTGGAATGGCCCAATGGCCTCCCCAGTGTACGCTAGTGCTGACCAGATTGCCAGAAATTACACTCCACAGGGCTTACATGTAAATTTATCTAACTATCCTTATTTTCTTCACTGAGTGAAGTAGTTTAATACTTTCCCCTGTCCTGTCAGCATAAAATTGGGCAATGTTTACACGTTTGAAATCAAAATTTCCCCAAAAAGGGACCATACTGGGGGGCCAAATGAGCTGAGTGGGGAAGGCTATGTATGGGACTGTGGAGGCCATGCCCCCCAAGTATGTATGTTAAAAAAGGCCCTGTTGAACAGCTTCAGAAAATAGTTTTGGAATTATGTAGAAGTCTTCTGGAATTCGTCGAACCACCTACCTTACTTTTGAAACTATTGGCCATTATTTGCTATGACAATTACTGGCTGTTTTATAAACCTCATTTTGCTTTGTACTTCTGGAGTATTATAATGCTATCTGGTATCAATCATATCAGCCACGACCATATTTATCACCACTCTGCGGTCTTTTTCCACTGGCGAGTTGCAAAAAAGACTAATTACAAATATAAACAGTATTGAATGTCATCTTCCTATCTTTCTGACATTCTTCTTTCGTTACACTGTAAAAGTAATACAACCAAAGAAAATATAGGTTGTGGTGACAACTAAGTCTTCCTGTTTGGTTTTTATTTACAGCGATAAGATGCTAAGAGTTCAATGCAAATGTTTGATAACACTTTGTGTCAATCACTTACTTATCAAAGCAAAAGCCGAATGATATTTATTGCGTGTCACAGCCTGCACCTAACGGTCTGCAGTTGGGCATTTTTTGATTTCGGGGAAGTAAAGTATGAGTTTTTGGGAGCTTCTTTAGTCTGTATTAATTTGGCTATAGATATGCAGTTCGTGATTTGCAGATTAGTTTAAATCATTCATAAACGATAGTACAGTTCTGTTCACTGGGATAGTCATTCATGCCAATTCACGTTGTGTGTTTATTCTATTAAGTGACAGCTTGCATGGGGGTGAATGTCTAGGGGAGAAATTTTGAAATGTTTAGACAACAGCTTGTTTTGTTCTAAGCATTCCCGGTTGAAATTGCGTGGACACTGCGCTCGTATATGTTCCTGGCATTGAGATGGATTTATTGGTTTTGCTGCAAGCATTTGACATGGCAATATCGTGATGTTCATGTAAGATGGGTTAAGGCCGATTTTTAAAAAAGTAAAGTTACATTATTCTTTCCACTTTGGAACCACACTTGCAGTAACTTCATTATGAGCATATCTTCAAATGGAAGAAATCAAAATGGAAGAAGAAATACTTTTGTGCAACATCGTAAGGTTGAGATAATTTATTAAAAACCATCCTCTTATTTTAATGAAACCTTTGGTATATCATTAAATAAATAGTTGAAATAATTGCACAATAGTCAATTTTAAAGAATAAGTATTCTTTTAGGCTTAGAAAGACTCAGGCAATAAATTATGGAATACATAATATATTACAGTATTAAGGCATTACACTGTAGCGCATTTCGTAAGAATCCAATTTTGTTGCAACTTAATCCACTTGGTGGAGGTTTTTTATTCATAAATTGTACTTAATGTTTCTAGGAAAACACCATACGGTGATCGTTCTCTCAAAACTTAATTACTTAAACTGATCGTAATATCTGAAAGATTTACTAAAGGCCCTTCAGAAGAAATTTGCTTATGAATAGGTTAAGATAGATCCTTATTTGCATCTCTTGCTACCCTGTGACTATCTTGGATCTTGCTCAGATCTGGAAATGACTTTGAACTTTCCTCTTGGTATTTCACGACTCTGGATGTGAGTAAACACTGTTTTTTAAATATTTTTTCATGAAAACATACAGGAATTTGAAACTGATTCCAATGAGCTGCGATCGTGCTAGTGCTGAAAAACTTGGTTGACTATTTTTTAAGCCTTGGAGGCAGAATGAGCTTGACAATGTGTAATAATAAGTACGTCATACGTCATTAAAAGCAAATCTACGATTAAATCTAAAAAAACAGAAGACAAACATGCTGATTCTATCTTCAAGCCACACAAGGTACTGAAGGGGCTAAATAACTCCAGTGAACGGAATACTCTTAAGGGAGCGAGGTATGCTAAAATGCAGTAAGTCAACAGTAATATTGAATTTCTAGAAAAGAGGATTTTTCCACCCAACCCACCCCCTTGTGTTGGCTATATGCCTGAATGTCGTAGGTAAGTTTGTTTAAAAGACGTAATTTTGTAGCTGTTAAGGATCTAAGCATTAGGTTTTATATATTACCCTTTATCCCATACAAAAATTTTCTATAGAATTCTATAAAAAAAATCTCTAGAAACTACATAAGATTTTCTATATAACTCCTGTAGAAAATCCCATAAACCTTCTAAAGGAAAATTGCACCGACACTCTATAGAATCCTATAGAGTTTCTATAGAACAGCTCTAAAGAAACTCTGAAGAAACTCTACAGAAACTCTAAAGAAACCCCATACAGGTTCTATAGAAAAAAAGTGCCACTTTTCTAAAGAAACTCTAAAGAAACTTCTATAGAGTTTCTATAGAAAGAGATTCCACAAAAACAGACACCGGAGATTCTTACACGGTAGGTACAGATTCCTGTAGAGAATGAATGGCGGTTCTATAGAAACTGTATGTAGGTTCTATTGAAACTGAAAAGAGGTTCTATAGAAACTGTATGGAAGTTATACAGCTAAATGTCTGCAATTTGAGATTACATATACTCTGTGAAAAACAGATAGAAATTGAGCATTCGGCACTATGAACAAAACTTGCATGAGAGTTCTGTATCCAAGATACATTTACTTTTGCAATGCCCCTTCATATCTCGGGTAAGTCAGGCAGAGGTCTAGAACAGAGTTTGGCGTACCGGTAATTTTTAAAAACATTGCTTGTCAGAAAGAAGTTGAGCTATGTTATATGCACCAAGTCTGTGACACGTTGGTTATAGTGAAAAATGTTCTTACATATTTTTTAAAGAAATACAGTTCAAACATCTTAATATTCTTTATCTGTATTGATATACTACTTATCTATTGTGCAAAAAATGTCTCTTGCAACATATATGATTGATATAGACCTGCCCTAATTTTAAATTTACAACTTACAACTACAATTTTGGCCACGCCCACTAACTTATACCATAAGTCATTTCAGTGAAAAAAGAAGGAACAGTTTTAGGAATTTTTTGCTCAGTTTAGAAGAATTTTTGTGTGGAAACCTTTATACCATTGTAAAGATCAAATATAGGGTATTTAAATTAAGCTTTCATATTTTTTTAATTCATTATTATGCAAATTAAGTGTTCCATAGAAACTGCATAGATATTCTATAGAAACTTTATGAAAGTTCTATAGAAATGTATCAATATGTTTCTATAGAGAGTATCCTATAGGATTGTTCTATGGAGATTGTTCTATGTAGAAACTGAGCTATGGAAACTTCCATAGAAATTCTATAGAACTCTAAAGGGGGCTTCAAATTTCTGTAGAGGACTCTTTACATTTCTACAATAAATTGTTGATTCTGTAGAGTTCTATAGAGCTCTATAGACATTTTTATAGAATTCTATAGAAAACTTTTGTATGGGATAGGCTATAGTAAAACATCTTACTTGTAACGTAGCTTCGGGTACATTTTTACAACACTAATCATTCTTTACGAATACTTTGGAAAGAAAAAATACCAATTCTTAATGTAGCCACGTAGTTCTGCGTGTAATCCATGTAGGCTGCCTTCGTAGTCCTACACACAATCCACGTGGCTACGTTCTTATTCCGATAGTAACGTGCTAATTTCGAGCACTTATAGTTTTAGACGTCCGGAAAAAGTTTACGTACTGCTTAACGGATACGTGTTAAAGGGAACTTTCTACCTGGTTTGCAAGAGTTCTCTCCTTCAATTTGAAAAGAACTCCTTTACCACTTAGATTCCGAGTTTCGCAGTGCCTATGGCATCTTTACCTACGTATGTTACCGGCTAAAGTAGCCGTACCTTTGTTGACGCTGACATACTACTAAATTGAAGAAGACATTAGATGCAATGCAGTAGAACTGTCTATTCCATAGATTGTACTTAAAGAGAATGACGTCCTGAATCCTTCACTGAATCTACCCAACTAGATGTTTGTACGGCCAGAAATGACCGGCGCGTATTACAAACATTGTGTTTTTGTTCTTGCATGCATTATTGGAGAAGAAGCTACCAGTTTTCGAACTCAAGTATATATAACTAGGCACTTTCGGCACAATGACCTATCTTTTGTAAACTTTGCTCCTAATATATCGAAAAACGGATTATATGACATTTAGATAACGTACATACCTTACGTATGAAACGCAAATCGTCTGGCGTTGTTCTATACAACTAAAGCAACTTCGCTATTTTCATTTTTCTTTGGCTAAACACACAGCGACAAACTGTGTTAGTCATTCTTCAATTTCTTTGATCTGATCCTGAAAGACTGCCTTCATATAAACACAACTATTGCATAGTTTTGAAAATGACCGAAGCATATAATATGAAACGATAATAACAACAGCTGAACACAGCTTTCTGGTTAAATAAAGATTGTAGGCCTTTACTAAAGTAAACAACTGCAACCCAGTAAAAATGAGACGAAAATTTACTGCTTTTGAACGATTTCGTCTAAAATGTTCCAAAATCGTCCTGCCATTAAAAATCGTCAACGACAATTATACATTCCAGTATCGCTGCCTAGACTATTCCATTGTAAAACAGGATCAAATTAACGAGCAAAGACCACAAAGTCGTAAACCTTTAAATTTTTTCGTGTTCTGGAAGATACAATTAAGTTTGTCCTTGAGCAGTGAGCAGCAATAATTGAAGAACCAAATCCCTATTTAAAGTGCAACAATCGGCCGATTACGCAATAAAATATTCATTTCTTCGTAATTTTGAAAAAATCTTCCAAAAGGAGCAATTTTTCCTACCAAAATCGTCCAAAGGGCGAAGGACGAAAATGGAAGATGAAAAAACGTCGTCCAAAACTTTCCAAAATCGTCCCATTTTTCACTGAGAATGTTCGCTTTCTATTGTAAGTAAAAATACATTTGCTTACATTCCTAGATTCTTGGCACAATTTCATAGAGAGTTGCTCTTGATCTTAGTTTTTATTTCAATAGGACTATAGCATATATCACACTTAAGATGGAGCATAACTCTCTATTTGAAACGAGATCCTGGTTTACCATTTCATCATGAAATAATGCAAATTTATTGACAATATTGAATCATATCCTAAGATATTCCAAATAAATACGGGTCTTGATGTCCGTTCAGGTCAAATTGCGTGAAGCTTTCATTAGATTGCTTATTCCCAGATTTTCAGAACTCTCAGGAAAATGTCCAATATCCTTGGCAATTCTCAGTAACTACATTCGGAAATTGAGTGAAGTGGATGAGTTGACGCTGATACGAATGAAGCATCCCACGAAAGATAGGACTGTCAAACACACCTTGGCATCCCTGCCAAATAAAGAAAAATGACGTTCTGATAATTCGGCATGCATGAACAAGGATTTAAATAATGGAAAAAACCCGATGAAGACAAAAAATTAATAATGGAGACATAGCCTTCTTCATGTAAAAATATGTACATGTACATGTAAGTATATTTATATAAATATATGTACATGTATATATATATATATATATATATAATCTCGTGAACCCCTGTCGTTTGCTGCTGTGCTAAATTGTTGCGATTGATAGCGTTCATTGAACAAGTCATTCTGTGAGCGCACTACCATAACGCAACTATAACGCAATTAACTGCCTTTCAACAACGGCGAGTACTTTTTACTTTACGTAAATGTCATATTACAGGTTGAGGACCATTTTAGACTTCTTAGGCTCTTACATCAGACCATACTGGAACTGAATGAACTCCTGCTTTTTAAAGTAATTTGTTACCGTGGATGGACACCAGTAGAATTTTTCACTCCTAAACCACATGGCTAGTTACCCAAGTGGCGAGCAGGCGTTTGAAAGGTTGACGGCATGCAGCGAGACCCTAGACAGGTGGACACCACGCCAATGCGCAGACGTATATGTCGAACAAAGAGAATGTCTTGTGACGTGATCCGCCATACTCGTATTCCGCAACACGCGGACAGCGGATCACAAAGTCGTCCAACAAAATTTAAGGTGGTTCAGTATTAGCACTTGGTCTTAAAATAATTTTGGAAAGACGTAACTTTCCTACCCCTCCATAATAATTTAGGGGAATTTTGGTTCGAATGAGGACCTCGATAAGATAATAAAAAGTCAAACTTTCCCTTATAAATGTTTAGATGGTAACTTCCCCCACACCCCACCCGGCATCTACAATCGATGATGACAATCAACTTTGAGTTTCTCAAAGCAATAAGATACTGCAAACTATTCTCAATCCAAAGCCCTCTTCATCAACTCACAGACAATACCCATCTGGGTAGAAGATGCAATTTTTAATTCTTTGTCCAATTTGCAAGAACACACGCTATGAACTCTTATGAAATTTTAGGTAGAGACAATCGTAGGCTCTATATCTCATATTATAAATGCACTTTGCTTACTAGGGCTCTTGGCTATGTATAAACTTATCAATGAGCTTCTGGAAAACTTTTTCCATGAACCAAGAATTATGCCCAAGAGGTTATCATCTGTGTGTCCTCTGCCACTCCGTAGAATCAAGATCCATTGTATTTTGCTTGAACGATAAACATACGGTACTATATGATACATAAAGCCCGGTTAAAGTGAGATAGTAATAAACTGCATAATTCTACGTTAGGTTTTCTATTATGTCGATGTGTGAGTCTATGTCGCACACATTGATAATTAAGGAATAAATCTCATTTAGGGACCATTATTAGTGAATAAACCGTCGAGACTCCAATTTGGCAAAATAACGGGGAGGTGGAGCCGAGTCCGTATTTTGCCAAATCTGGAGTAGAGACGGTTTATGAGACAATTATAATACGACAAATTGGTTTATTTCTATTCAATTACCAAAATTGTGTAAAAAATTCATTTTTTTCAGTGTTTACGTTTATTGACCGTGTGTTGTGGAATAACAGGTCAGTCGTTAACCGCCAACGAGAATGCAGGACTCTCACTAACGGATGGCTAGAAGTGGTAGAATGGGTATTAAACGTCAATACTATTTGAGAAGCTGGATATAGTCATGTGTTTACCATTACTACTCGTGTCAGACTTATTCCGTTTTAGGTTTATTTTCTTTTTACTTCGAATGAATATTCATTCGTTGAACACCAACATTCTACATCGATATTCCGGAAACTTCAATCTTTTATTGCTAGGAAGCTTTTTTTCATTCCAACTATCGAAACCTTTTAATAAAAATTCAGCTCATGACAAGTAAATTCTTTTATTTTTGAATGAAATGAAAAAAGCTTATCTAGGCTTTCAAGTTCTAGGACCAAAAGCGATTATTTCTCCGTTCCGTAGTTAAACCTATCCAAGAATTACTTGTGCAACGTCTTCGCAAATTAAAAAGCAGTGGAATGCCCAAACGTCTTGTCATTTGCAGAAAGTTTGTGTTAAATATTTAGTAGCATGCTCTGGTAAAAAACCGTATTCAACAACTTCATATTAAACAAAATACAAACAATATTTGTATGTAATGTCTGTTGACAGCATATTTTGTGTAGAATAGCCATAATTGGCTTTGGAAAAAGTATTTCTCTCCAAAATATGTTGCATGACGATTTGTTGACGTCATCTGCTAAAGTGTATTTACAGTATGAAGCTGTGAAACTTTTTATTCTTTTGACAAGTCTGTATGGTATGTCCAATAATTAAACATGATCTGCCCTTTACATATCGCTAAGTTGCATGCTTAGGGACCTGAAGATTGAGGGATTTTCTCTCACTGGATAATTTTAGTGAAAAAATAACAATTTTAAAATAAAATTTTGCGAAACAATTTTTACAAAACTGTTGTCAAGTTAATGATAGTTTAAAAGTTATTTGATGTCAAAATAATTCTGAAGGATTGTTTTTTTTCCTTATTATACGTTACATATGAATAAATCATGCGAAGTAGACCTTGGCCAAATGTTCAGTCGAAGCAGAAATATCACGCTTAATACTTTACCCTATAGAACCCATTGCAAGTACTATTCACTGCTCTGGTTGATCCGGGGCATTGGTAGAAGAAATTCATAATATGCATTTCCATCCTTGAGGTACATTCCATAATAACATGTTCCATGTAGCAGGCTGATTCTGCTAACACTTTGTTTCTGAGTGCCTCATTGAAAGTCTAAGGAAAGACATAAACGTGTATTAAAAATGAGACGGGGCATCTAATGGGATATTACAGTACGATCGCGGGCAAGAAGCCAAACAAGACATTGTTTATCAGTGACTATGAGGTCACACCTACTAACTTCAAGTTCACCTTCGGGGAAAATGTAGAATCTTCAACTCGTGCTATCAGAGTATTTAAAGAAAGACACATTCCACCAAAAGGATTACATTTAGAACCTCTTTTAAAAATCAAAAATGAATTTTGACGAAAAAACCGAAGGTTCTTAACGAAAGGTCGTGCCAAGTGTTTTCATCATGACCAGGGAAGTGAAGACTAATCTGACTATAACATTCGCAAAGGATTTTTAAGACGCAATTTGGGAGGAACCTGCCTACCACAAATGTTGTACTGATATATGACATATTCTTGAAAATTTCGGACGTACATGTTGTAGATGCATTTACGATACTACTGTGGGTTCATTACAATAGTACAATAGGCGTGATACGATCGTGATATGCTAATAATCCTTTGCAACAGCGCCGTGCATTATTTACTTATCCTAATTAGCTACATCAAGTTACTTTTACAACTTACAACAGTGAATCTCTTTCGCATTGTCACCTTGTTAGTAGACCAATCACAATCACAAACCCTTTTATGAAAAACTTCAGTTGCGACAACTCTGTTACGTCTCGAGGGAACCTCTATCAACTTTAGAGAGCCAAACTACGTTGAACTTCATGAAGAGGTAACATGCAAATACCAACAAAGCATTGTACAAGCAATTGCCTTCCACACCATGCCCATTTGCAACGGAGTTAGGAAAGCATATATCGCAGTTGTAGATTTTTTTCTACCCAAATTTTGTGTCGTGCACGAACGTCTATATAGCTGTAAAGTGCAACACAACTTAGGTGTTTGATGTAAGGAACAGCAGCACGGAACCAATCAAACATGAAATCTGCCAACTTACTAAACCTTTTTGTTGTGTCTCAGGCCCCAAATGTTTGTCAGGGGAAACGTCCCACTTAGTGGCATCAGTTGTAGGCCAGGGGCGCATGGCTCCAAATCGATTTCGCAAATTTCCGACACAAATTAAAATGACCCCCAAAAGAGTTCAAGCTATAGAAGTTATATAAGGGATAGAGTGAGATATCTGATCCAGATTAGTGAACCTATTTTAATCCTTTCCCACAAATGTTTAACAAACTATCAAAATTTTCCCTTAGTCCGTGCTCTTGTAGCCTCGTTGCAAATACGCTAATCATTAATGTACTTGAACATACTTTTTATATTCATCGATGACGTTTTTACAATAAGACAGATTGTTCGTATGCATATAGAAGTGATTCTGATTAGTACATTCCAACAGCACAAAGCTGGGAAAGTCTGGTGCTCTTTATCTCAGTGACACCGAAATGGAGACGCAAGTCACCGGAGACGTCGAAAAAACATGTGATAATTCTCGATAAGACTTTCTGCCAATGAAAATTTTGGTTCGCGTTTGACAGGAAAATGCGTCGTTTTCAACTACGGTATAAAATATCCTTCTCCCCACCCCCGACCTTTTTGGTACTAATTCCCTATTTGTTGTCAAAAATAATAGGTCGTGATCTTAATTTGCATGTTAAATTGTAATTTTAGCGCGGTCAAGTAGCCATGACTAACGGTGTGGTTATGCCTCATTACAACATGGGGAAAACAGTCATAATATGTCCGCCTCGATGACAAGCTCATCCTTTATTATAAGACGAATAAATGATCCACGCCCACTAACTAGACAAGATCATACAAAATTGTATGGAACGCCAACATGGCAAAAGTTCATTGTAACGAATACTATTTTGATGATGGTGACCACTTTTTTGATGATAGAAAATACTGGTTTATGATGGTGAACACTTTTTTTTTTTGTTTCAACTAAGTGTTCACCGTGAAATTTCGTATCCTAGCTAACTGCAACTGTCACCATATTTCTTTGTGTCTTCATCATGTCAATAGACGAGTTGGGAAATCCAAAACTTCCAGTGGGGTCACAAGGTCAAGTGAACCATTGCATCCTTTTTCGTTTATGTGCTCAAGCGCATTATTCACTTGACCGCCCGGCGAACGTGTACTTCGCCTGCACTACACTGCACATGTTTGTAATACCAATGGCATGTGTACGTCCGAAAGAGGTATACATAGTTGACAACTGCCTCGAAGGTTAGTGGCACACTTAACCTTTGACACATCGCATGATGCATTGTGTGAATACATTTCCCAACACGTCTATTTACGTCGTCGTTTCAAAAGTGCTCATTGTCCAGCTTTGCGTCATTCTTAAGTGCAATATAGCGCCAACGTTGTATTACTTTGTTTCTTCGCCATCTTCCTCCAGGTTGATGTCAGCATCCTTTGTAACTTTATCAGATGAGTGAAGCCGTTATCATTAAATAAGAAGCCTTCATCATCAAAGTAAAGTTGATCATCATCAAAACACTGTCCACTATCACACCAATAGCGGTTTATATCATTAGAATAACAGCCTATATCTTCAAAATGGTTGTCTTCATCATCTTAAAAGTGGTCATCAACAGGTGCTCGTCATAATCAACTTTTACCTTTTTGGCGTTCAATATAGAGCACAGTGTTCTGTGGCCGGGAATGTTTTACTTTTCAAAATAGCCCAAATGTTACGTGGTCTTCAGTCAATGCGCAGTGATGCTCTTGTTGCTCGGTCCGTGACAATACCCAGGGCGACTACGTAGTTTCCCGCTTGGGAAACCAAGAACAAAAACAGGAAGACGAAATAACCGAAAACAACGAAAATAATAAGTCACTGACATTGAAAACGTTTTTATTTGCTTTTGAACCTGTCCTCAGATATTGCAATTACATCCAATCCTTTAAACAGAGTGTAATTACCTCACTCTCATTATGGGCATGATCTCTGTAGAACTGCTCCTTGATCTCGGGCGGAGTTGTCGTAATCTAAAATTGAATAAAAATGAAACCAGGTAAGACTTAGAAATAAATCGTTAATGTCAATGCAGTACGAAGTCTTCTGAAATACTGTGTCCATCTTACAATTTTACTTGCTCTGGTTATGTTCTCGATTTGTTGACACGTGGCTTCATGTTCTCATGGAAGGGGAAAACCTGTTTTCTTCATTTAGGAACGCCAGACAGATTTGAAATGTGCCACAGAAACTTACGAACAATCGTAAAGCTAGATAAGTTCTCACATAACCTTACGAAAGAGGGTGGTTTATACCTTCCTTGTGGTAAAATAAATTCAATAATATGAACAGCGCTAAAGACAAACTCAGATTAAACCCTAAAACAATGAGATGAACAAACAATTGCACAACTTAAACGAGATAGCTGATCCCTTCCTCAGAAGGACAAAGACTAACTGTTGTTGTAAAATCATCACTGATACTACAGCTCAAAATAAAATGCATTCGGCTACAACGATATTTGTGTGAAGAATATTCGAACTATTAGACAATTTGTCCATTATGTCACAGGGTCATTAGAATAGCTTGTGCAACAAGGAAGAAGAAATACTTTAATATGTAGGTTGAGGCTGGCACCAGTTTAAGTGGACGTACTACACAATCCCTGTTTTATTGATATAAATGAATGCAGTTATTCCCTTCCTTAACAAAGAACAACATGAAAATAAGCTGAAATGACGGACGTCTAAGTTTTGTTACGACAACATAGAAACTTCCCGGAATTTTCCTTAGGTAACAAAATGTAGTATTCACATTCATGTTTCAAACGCAGAACCAACCGATCTACTGTCATACACGTCACAAAGCGTCGATAAATACACTTATTTTTATTTCCCTGATGGGTGCCAATGTTGTGGCAGTGGAGGTAAATCCTTTGTCCTACTGCAGACTGTGGCAGAGTTGACAATCTTTTTCATGTTAACTTACTAATCCAGTGTGCGACTTATAGGCATGCCAAGAAAGTAACAAGAGACATAATACTCTGTGATCGTGAGGTTTAAACCCCGTGCTGGACTACTTACTTTGTTAGCCAATTGTCACAAAATTGTGTTAAGTTTCAAGTTTTTACTGTAGGAGGACTCCAAGACCCCGCTTCGAGTATTCACGAAATCAGAACTAGAAGTGATCCTAGAGAAAATAATGTAGGTAGCAGGACTTTGGTAAGCTTTGTAAATGCATTAAAGATATGTTGTGATGATACAAAAGCGTCAGAATGACTTACTGTATCACTACTGCATAACGCGACTCCTCCCGAAAGAATGTCTTCATTCTGCAAAACAAGAAGTTTGTCAAACATCTTGATAACAATCAATCCTTCGTGTGGCCATAAGTTTCAATGTTCAAAAAGAGCGTCAACAGCATGGACGGGGCGCATGACCCCGACCAGAACTTCTTCAGGCGCGGATCGCAAAGTTCTAGAAGTAAGAAATCCGGGGCTAACGTAAGGGCTCTGGAAAATATTGTGAACCAGATGTTCTGTGGTGTATTCTGAGACATTTTTTGACAATAGCAAACCATTAATTGGCTACTTCCGTGACCATGAGGCATTTTCTTACAAAATCAATCCATTAATTGGCTGTTCCTACTATTTTGAGTTTGATTTCATTGAATCAGCTACATTGCAAGCTAATTTTGTTAGAAAATTGAAAAAAAAAGTGGAGGGGTGGGCGGGCAATTTCTCGCTACTTTCAAAAGTGGGGATATGTCCCAGTCCCCCACCTGTTGACTCCCATACACTCTAAAAACACTTGGGTCAAGAGGAAATTGAACCAACATTTTGGGTCAAATTTTGACCCAATTTGGGTCACATGAAGTCTTATTTGGGTTATTATTTGACCCAATAAATTTAGTCGGTTCCCTCCTGACCCAATTTTGGTTCAAATTGACCCAAGTGTTTTGTGTGATTTGTCAATGCAACTTAAATTTGTGACATATATTTACATAAAAAGTCGCTTAACTAATCTGTCTGAACGATTAAGGGAATTAAAAAAGGATTAATGTTATGAAATAAGTATATCTCCTTGAAAAAAACAAAAATCACATATGTCTCTTGAAAAACATACCGCAGTGGATTCATCAATGGCTATCTGTACTATGGAATCGAAAGCTCTCTTGACATAACATTTCGAACAATGGTCAGTTGTGCAGGTAGGCCTACTACAAGGAGCGGCAGCTGTGCCGTAATTTTTTTCGAAAATGTGAGGAACTATTACAGAGGTAACAAAGAGCATTTCTGGAGAAAAAAAGAAATCATTCATTTATATGAGCACACAGATATTTTAATGATTATAATTATTACTCAAAATTCATATCCGGCCAAGATTAGAATTTCGTATCCGGCCCATATCTGTACCAGATATGGAAATTATATCTAGCTTAAACAAGAACTGGGCAGATATAAATTGATAAAAATATAAAGGCCATATATATGACCATACATGGCCCAGATAAAATTCCACCTTCATCTGGCGCGGATATAATCCGATAATGGCTACTCCATTTTAAGCCCATTTACGTAAAATACATATTCAAGCAGCATTCAAAGATATTGATATTTAGCCCATATCTTTGCCACATGTGGAATTTATATATCTGGCCATGACAAGAATTAGGAAGATTAACATGATGTATCTGTGCCACATGAAACCTTATATATACCAGAACTGTATCTCATCTGGTCCAGATACAAGTTTACATGAATCAGAGTTATGGTGTGTATCTCGTCAACATAGGCACAAATACTGACCTACAGCGTAAAATACAGTTCACACTTTACATCAACCCTTAGGAGCCTTCAAAAGCCAAAATGCTTTCTCAAAAGTCACTTGACCGGGATATCGAAGGGTGAAAACTAAACATTACAGCGGAAGGGGTTACTGCGCTCCAAAAAAGCTACGTCCCCAGAAGGGACACTAAGACTGAACTGACCAACCTCTCCACCTTGAGACTTCTACATCACTTGAGTGTGTCATGCGAGGCTACATTCTAGACTGACTGAAAAGAGCAGATACCACAGGTGAGCCTCCAAAAGCCTAAATGAAAGACTGTCAGAACATTCCGTACTTGATATTACAGTAAATTGACTTAGATTTAGGAATATGTCACAAATTACTTAATAGTGATCGGAAAAAATGCTTCAATTGGAAGTCCTTATGCTATATGCATGCGGTGCATGCTGGTTTTACTCACACTTCTGGTGCATATTTCAATGTGAAAGGTTGGTAAAAGGTTTGATAAATATCTCATATTTTATTGCTAAATCAAAAACGAAAATCGGGGCTCTAATTCCTTACTCCGCCCTCATTCACTGACCAACTACTTTCCTAGACCTGCCTATTGGAGAAAGGTGCGTATTTGATGACTGCAGTATGCAGATACTTCTGCTGCATCTCAAGAAGGCCAAATTGTGGAACAAGTCAACAAATAGGCCTAACACACGCAAAAACTGTTTAAACGGCCTTACAAAACTCGATTTGTATATATATATATATGATATTGTCTGCAATCAATATTATACCTGATTTGATATGGTCATATAATAATTTAATTACATATTTGGCACTGCATATTATCAAGATTATATCTTTCTTGATTTGGCCAAATAGGTTGATATGCATATCTGGCATGGTCTCTTATCAAGTAGTATATGGGTTGATATGGGCATATAAAACTTGATAGGTATATCTAAGATTGTGCGTTACTAAGCTATTTCTGGCTTGGTATAGCCAAACAAAACTTGATTTGCTCATCTTGCATAGTCTTTAATCAAATGATACCTGTCTTCATATGGACATACAATACTGGATATGTAAGTGTATCTGGAATGGTCTTTTATCAAGTTATACATGAATTAATATGGCTCTATAAAACTTGATTTAACATATCAAGATACTTATATCTGGTTTTATATACGGCTTGAAATGCCCATATAATAGTTATTCAGCCAGATACATCCAGATGTTAAGTCAGGTATAGATTTGAGTGACGGATACACTAAAATTACATACACCTTTGACTCAACTGTAAACGAAATTTAGGAGTGATAACAAAATATTTTAAAGATTTTGTGGGAGGAGGGCATATTCTTCCCTTAGTCACTATAGAAATCGTTATCTTCACAGGTGCTTGCAGTATCTGTAATTAAATATGTTTAAATTTTCTTGAAAGAATGTATTCGTCTCCGTCTCCAAAATAGGTGTAGGGTCATCAACTCCTTGTCTGTACCTGAAGCCGCTTAAGCTTTAATATTACTTGATATCGTCTTCCTAAAGAATATGAAGGCGACCATACCCATCTGTCGTAATGCCATCTTCGGTAATTAGTCCTTAGCCAAGAGGGACGGGGGAATACAATGGAATAATCCATGCGGCAACACTGTAATGTTTAACTGTCCTTGAAATTTTAGTGGCAGGGCAAAGTTGGAAGATTCTGGACGAAATTGTCCAAAAGCAGTAATTTTTCGTCCAATTTTTCACTGGGATGCTTCCCTCAAAAGTCTTGCAACTAGTCCTCCACTAGAAAACTCAATAGTGAAATACTATACCACTTAGGTGTTCGAAGCCCCTCTGAAATGGTTACCAAACTTTCACCCCAATGAAAAATTATCTGGCTTATTCCCTTCGTTTATACCCTACGAATTTACAACATTACCATCGGGAAGTTGATAGTCATCGGTGAAGAACCATTTAAGCCCTATATTTTCTACAGCATTATTTAAAAAGTTTTAAGACAAAAATATTTTCCACTTGAAAAGTACTGGGGCTGTATCCCCCAGATCCAGTTCCAATGGCCCCACAAAAGGGATTTGAAAGCTAGTTGTCAAAGCTACTTGTCTTCTGCTACATCCTGGATGGTATTTAAGAAATAATGTTACTTAACACACCTTGGAAAATCCTGGCGGGTAAAGCGGATGTGTAACCATTTTGGGGGATATGAACATTCCTTCACTGCTTGTATATTAAATAAGCACTGCAGTAAATCTCTTAATATGCCATAGCAATATCATGTGGTGTACCGTAAATGATAACGTAGTAGCGGTGATAAGCATTCTGAGCGAAGTCTAATAATTATCGGGTATCCAGGTAGTCTGGTGAGAGCTGGGAATGTTGTGTTGACTATCTCAAAGAGATGTTTTTCAAACCCCGCCATTCTACTCCCTTAGTCGGGTATAGCATGTCATCCACCTCATAGCCAAAGGCAGTTGCAATTACAAACGAGAGTTCTGAAATGCAGGCTGTGGAAATAGTATGCGCAGGCATAGGCGTAGGAAAAGGGAGCAAGGGCAACCGCCTCCGCACTCTGATTGGTGGGGCGGAAACCTTGTTTTGCCTGCCCCCCACACACTTTGGATGACATGCTGCCAAAATATGGCACTGAATACAATGAAATTACTTCAAAGTTTATCAAACATTGCACCATTTGCATCTAGAGCACTTTAAATAGTAAAAAAAATCCAAAAAGGAGGGGCACCCAAGGGAGGGGAGATACCTCCCTTTAGACCCCTCCCTAGGACACTGATCACCAACATTCACTTTCGTCCCCCTCCCACTTTCAAAACGCTTCCGACACTTATGGCATATTCGCGCTTTTCGAGTCACATTCTAGTTCTAAAATAATGTCTAAGGGTTTCTGGTCAAACCCTTACAGCAGAGAAGACACCAAGTAAGGGGCAGGAGACCAAGCCCTTCTTCGGGGCATCGCAGTGTGCCAGTGAAGCCACGAAAATGTGAGGGCACTTCCGATCTACGGCAAAAACTTGCCAAAGGATCTGTGTGTCTCCAGACGTAAGGAGCGTTCACATCAAAACCAGGCTCTGGTGCATTTTTCGGTAGGGGTATAGCCGCAAAGCAGGGAGTTCCTGCGCAAAGCAAACAGCTTGTACTTCGTCTTTGAACACAGGTGTTTGGCCTTTTCACGGTTTTGCAGTGAAGGACTCGATGGCAAAGGAAGACATATAGACGAATGTTTGATAGTCGAAACTGAAGGAAAAATCCGATTCTGTATCACGAATCAAGTAGTAGTGATACGAACGTAATCATTTTAAGGTAAACATTGTAAAATAAATAGCAAAACTAATTTTGATTTATTACGTATTTACTTAATTAGGCTACTGTAAAATAATATTTCTATCCCTACACTGTATGGGCTTGACCTGTGTTAGGTACTTTTTTTGAGTGAACATCAAATCTTTTGAGTGAAAATCAAATCATTTCTTTATAGTTGACTTTTTGTCAGATGACTTTGCCGAATCAGTTATTGATTTCACTTTCAAGACTCCGGGGACATTAAAAAGACAAAAAAAAATTACAAATACAATTCTCACACTAGGACTTTCAGAGGGTTCTTAATTAGGCAGTAATCACCATTGTATATTACATGTATCTAGAATTTTGTAAAAAGGGGAAGAAGGTCCAAGACGATATAATTCACGCCCCCAAAAGTCTAGGCCCCAAGCATCGTAATTAAATGCCGTTGTTGGGTCGAGAGGCAAAGCCAGAACAGTCACCAGGGATCGAAACTCTACTATCTGCTCTGTGGTATTAACATAATTTTGAGCATTAGAATGAAGCATCTACTTATCCTAAATGACACTAAACAGTTGGATATGCAATACATATACATACATATATATAGTAGGTCGAAGTTAGAATGTGTAGTCCTTATGCATAGCATAGCCCTTATGGTTCAGAGAAAATACCAGAGAGAAAAATTGAGCCGCACCGCGGGCAGAGTCTGTGACCACTATACCACTTCGGCTAGTGAATCATAGAAGTGATGAATAGGCTACAAATACCTCGTGTGGTTCAATTTTCTCTCCTTGTTACCATGGTAGTCCCAAGCGGGATGAATAATCAGTAGTAGATCGAAGTTAGAATGTGTAGGTCGAAAGGTAAATAGTTGTACATTCGATCTTGAATTTTTATACCAATCCTAG
>WURT03340553.1:0-18963 GCA_009936505.3 Holothuria glaberrima | reverse complement strand
CCCTTGTTATTTTATGTTCTGTAGAGGTGGGCTGACATGGTGTTTATGCTAGACGGAACTACAAACAAGAGGAAACAGAACCTAAGAACAGCCCTTGTTGATGGTCTCAGGTGTGATATGCACTGATGCAGTGTTTCTCAACCATTAGGCCGTAGCCTACTTTACGGCCGCAAAGTGAAAAATATTGGGCCACCCTTTAGCCCCAAAATGGATAAGTTATAGGCTTTTTCCTACCATTATATTAATAAAGTGCATCTCATCCACGCACTTGGAATTTTAGTAGTGTAAGCTCCTAGGTGTTACAAGTGGTTTGGTATAGTCAATTTGTTCCTAAAAGCGAGAACTCATATTTCGGTTTACAGTGGAAGGTGGTCCTTGGGTGATTCCAACGATCAGAATAGGGCCTCTAGTAACAAACGTGTGAGGAACTCAGCATAAATTCATACTTTGCTGCTTAATTATATGAACAATTTCCTCTAAGGGGCGTGGTTTGTTATGTATATCATAAATCCTAATATTTCTCAGGAACATTTGGTATAATTATCTATTCTATCACTTTCTATAAAACTAATGGTCGGTCAGTAGTAGCGTCAGAAACTGGCAGTTAGGGGTGCTCAACTCCCCTTAGGGGGTCATCAATCCAATCTGTAAGACTAGCCACGGGATTTTGCAAGAGTGGTCATTGTAGGGATTAGTAAAAGGTTTAGTAGAAGCCTTTGTATCATACCCTACTATGGTGAATCATATTTTTTTGCAATATGCTTACACTTGATGTATCGAGCTAGGAGCTGATTCAGTGCTTTTGATGGGAACCGTCACATCAAATTGAGTAATACTCAAAGTGGGACTGCATGGCCAAGTGGTTTGAGCATTCGACTTGCAGCCGGAAGGTCTGAGGTTCGAATCCTGGCCGGGTCATACCCGTAGAGGAGGCAATGATACTTTTCAGCTGTGGAGAGCGAACAATCAAAGAAACTAAACCAACGAAATACCAAGGGTTTTCAAGAATATGCCGTGCTTCAGAAAAGAGAGGTTACCCGCCGCCGGGACAACTAACAGCTGTCGGAGGGTACATCCTTTATCAAACCCACAAAGGCTCCACAACGAAAGTGGTATATATATTTTCCACGACGAGCGCATGTAACTTTAGCGCAATAGGGTGCCTTTCCTGTGTTCAAAATCCTCTGTCATAAAATTGCAGCCAAATGAAAATTCTTTTCTTCTCTCTTATTTTGCTGATTAAAACGACATCAATATGTCGCGAAAGCCATAATCATATTTGTCTAAACGGATAACTCCTACCGATTCCCAAACAATACCCTCTCCTGTACTATTTGCTCTATCAAGTATTATAAAGGTTAAATTGACTTTTTCTTAGCTTCTTTAAATATGCAAAATATTGTACTCGTATTTACGCTCCGTACCTAAAGATATTGCTTACCAAGACTTTTAGTTTGTTCATGTTCATAAAGAAGAAACTGTGATGTGTTGGAACACGACGGAACTGAAAACAAAGGGCAAAAGAAAATGTAATTTACAATAACACTGCATAACAAGTGAAGCTACTTTCAGGTTGTAGACGTGTTTCTTGTTCTTGTTTTGGGTATAAGTTTCAGGTACAAGAGGCCATTCCAGCTTGGCATGGAAGTAATATATATGAATGTGTATATATATATACATATACATACATATATATTTATATACATACATATATCTATATATATTTAATTTTTCGATGAGATTTCTTTTCAGAAATCTCTCTCTACAAACGAAATAAATAACAAAAAAACTTGCCCAAAAATGAGCCAACGTAATGTGTATTCCACACCTGCTGATCACTGAGGGGATAAATCTCATGCCATTGCTTTACTTATAAGTTTATTTCAAGAACTGGTTGTGTTTTTTAACAATTTTCGAGAAACACAGTTAAGATTTTTCGTTCTTGTGGCTGACATTTAGTAAATCTTACTAATTTTTCTCCAAGTTTACAGTCAGTTAACAATATTTCCTGTCGTTATTTGCTGTATCTTTAAATTTGCTTAAGCGAATTAATTTAGTCAGGGTAAAACTGAGAAGGGTCTTACTTGAGTGGCGACATGGTTCTTTCGAGCATTTACCGTACGTCCTCACCGAGCTGACTTTGCCTGAAGAGTGATAAAAACGAATCAAATAGCAAGCTATTACCTGAAACGTTTCCCACTCACACTAGCCAGTTGCAGGCAGGTGACATTCTGGGACAATCCAATAACTTTTTGTGACCTATAACAGTTAAGTTTCGTAATGTAATACATTTTAATATACCCCGCTCCTGTAGAAAATCACCCATCACTTTTCCCAAACACCTTGTTTGGCCATGAGTCTGGTATTCAGCCTGTTCTTAGCCTCTAACGGAAATCAGTCTTAGTCATTCGCATTCACAGTTGATATTATGTAAAATGTTTGTGTGTCAGAGGAATGGAAGTTTTAATATCCCCCATCGTCTACCGATCGCATCTTCTCCGGTATCGATCTCCCCCCCCCTTCCGTAAAAAGACCTCCCCTTAGCGTCATATTTTAAGTCACAACGAATACAAGTATCATGGAAGTCTACTTGGAAGTCATCAATCTTATTCGTTAATTTTCACTACTTAAATTAAAAAAAATAGGGAATAAATATTTATCAAGGTTGGCTTGAAAAGTTTTCTTTACGAAAAAAGTAACTAAAAATTAACTTACTGTGTTTTATTAAAAACACAAATCCACAGCTGATCAGAAATAAAAATTTGGAGACTTCAAATCCTGCCATTGACTTCCAGTCCTGAAAATACTATCTGATTGCGTGGATATTGGATAGTCTACACACTGCAATGTGACGATTTGTACTTCAAAACTTCACATTCTCCGATGCTATTAATAACAGATGGATAGACTCAATCAATTTAAACACAAAATAGTGTTTTCACATTACACGTGGCGTACCTAGCTCTTTGGTCCGTTACGAGGAACAATAACAGCTCACTTTAACAATTTTTTGCTTCTAATTATTTTTAAAAGAACAAAAAATGGAGTAGGCAAATTTGAGGGGTGAATGCCTGTGTAGAAGTATACCGATCTTTATCTTATCGATCCAAGTACCAAGGGTAGTAAAAGGTGATTGGAAGAGTGATGTGGTTTGTTTGAGGTGCGTGTAGAAACGACATAATACCGTCAAAAAAGCGTTTACAATCTTGCACTAAAACACGGAGCAAAAGCTGATTAAGTCCCTTGTAGGTGGGAGAGAATGAGTTTTTTTTTTGTTTTAGGGTGGGAGGCTGTTTTGTTATGTGTTCTAATCAAGTCAGTAGAGAATTTATGGCAAGCGGCTTTAATCAAAGTCACAAATTATCTTAAGCCCCAACAATACTAAAAAAGCCTCCTAATGCGTAAAAAAATTGAGGTATGGTTTAAGAACTTTGGAAATTTTAAAGGAAATTTGGGGGATTTATTGAAGAAAATCTGAACATTTGTTTTTACAGGCCTAAAGAATCTGCCTTCCTTGAGAGCAAGGTAAGACAAAACTTGATTCAGATTGTCATAGGAAATTCATTGCTCAATTGGGAGGGTTTGGGGAGGATATTCACTTGAAGGTTCACTAGACTGAATGGTTTCCTAGACCAAAAATCCCCTTGAACGAAAATCTACTTTGAGTTAGAAATAGGGTTAGGATTCGGGTAAGATAAGCAATAAACTTTAGAATGATTATATTACCCACGTTTGTCCCATGTCGGTATCGGTAAAATTTACCTAAAATAACGACACTGCCTTACTTATATTTCTAATCAGATACATCATAAAAAATATTTAATTATCTAAGAATGCTTGACGGTAAGTTCTTCTTTTGTCTCATGAAAAATGTGTTTGCACGGGTACAAAGATAGGAACCTGGTAAATGCTAGAGATTGCCTAACTTTCTTTAATATCGATATTAGATCAGTATCGGCCGATATTGAGAACTGAAATATCAGTATCGTAAATATCGGCTACTTGCCGTATCGGTACCAAACTTCCAAGGTTTATTCTTGGGTAGGATTAGGGTTTGGGTAAGGACTATGGGTACGTGTTTATAGGACTGATTTTCAAGTTGGATTGGGTCTAGTGAACCTTCGATCTTGTGAACCCTGCCCTTTTATTGTACCCACTTAGGCACTCCCATATGAAATTGCAGAATCTCCCTGCTGCTCAAGTCACATATTCCAGCCCCATCGGGTTTGACCGGTACTGTCTCGATTTGGACTGTGCCATCCCGGTGTCCTGGTTTATGCACTAGTTGTCCTGGCTAAATAAAATGATGCTGTACAACTGTAAGAGGGACAGTTGGGGTAAATGGGACAGTACGTACTGATACTCTTATATACATGGTGTGACCTGTAAAGTTGACAAGGGGGTTAATTCCGTCATGAATGGGAGCTTCATGTTGATCTTGCTATCAGCACGAGTCTTACATGCTACGGTAGTATACAGGTAGGCTTATTGTCTTGATTGTTCCAAGCTGATCTTTCGTTATAAGTAGAGCACACTGCAAGAGCTCCAAACTATCACACCTCGAAGTTTCAGTACAAGATACTTTGGAAGTTTAGCGCCATGTGGAGGACTGCCAAGGCCATGGCCACTCCATCGGGAAATTTTCCACTTTCCTCTAAGGGCCGTGATAGGTACAATAAAGCGTGTAGCCTAATCCACGAAAGGCAAGCAGTCGCCCTGAAGATCATTTAATTGAATTTGCTCTATAGGAAGGCAGATGCTTCAATAACAACTGAATGACAATAAAAAATTCTCAAAACAGTGTCAGGAAAACATGAAACTTTTAAATTTTTTACAGTAAAAACCCATATTTTCCAAATGCTTTGAGACAACATACTTCCCAAATTTTCCGCTTGAATTGCTTTGCGGGGCAATTTTGTTTCATTCTTCAACCCAAAACTTCATCTAGGCATCGGGTTGCTGGGTTGTTTGCCATGATCCTGTCGGTGTCTACCATTGCCGTACGGGACTGTTTTTTTTTCTCAGGGAGGGCGGTAATTTGTGCCCGACTCCAGAGTCTGGAGTACAGAATTTGACTGTCTAATTTTCCTCGATCCCAACTGAGACAAAATGTCTGCCCGATTTAGTCAGGTTTCACCACTAGCCCATTGGCCCCTACGGACATAGTGTCTACATAAAACATTTGCAAGTCAATCATCATGAAGTCTAGGCTACCAGTAGATTGTGCAATACATGTAGGCTCCATGGCATACCCTACCTGTTATTTTCAGTTTAATTCTTTAAAACAAGGTTCACATTTTTTGGAAAGCCATTCCGAATCTATTAATTAAAGAACAACTTTACCTGTGTTGGTTGGTTCAGGCGTTGCCCCTCCTGTCCTTTACAAAAAGGTATTGAAAAAGTACCACGCATAGGCATTGCAGGTCCACTTCCAGTGCAGCTGGCCCGGGTACTTCGTTGCGTTGTTCACCGGAACTTGCAAGATCTTGGATTGTAACCGCACCTTGCACATAGCAGGACCCAAACACATGAATTTATGCGGAGCGTAGCAATTTCTTCGTATGCAAATAACGTTCAACATTCCTACTTACATTTTTGGGTGTTACGGAGAATTGAAAGTGTAGCCCCCCTTTCACCTCTATCGTGTAACGAGCGTGTAGTACGTGTCGGAGTTACGCTCTACGATGCTACAAGTGGGTTTTGTATTGTTGAACGGACTCTAGCACAAAGCGTACGAAGGCTGTTTATACACATACATACACGAAGTTCGAGTAGCATACTGTTTAGTTTATTTCTATCAGTTAATAAACCGGTTTCTGTCTCGAGGCGCAATCGTTTACCTTCGGTGTTACCGGTTTTATTTTGCCAGGTGCATAAAATTGGGATTCAATTTTTTCTCAAAATGTATGCATTTTCTTAAACACGTTGTTTGCTTTTACATCTGTGACATAACAACATGGTAATAGGATAAAGCAATATTATAGTAAAATCATACAGAAATACTAAAAATGACTGTACTTTAAATCGACTCAAACAAATTACAGGTTTTCCAATAAGTCCACAATTAATTTCAACCAATCAGAAATTGGAAAAAATGACAAGTTGTAGGCGGTACACTGTATTTGGGGACGACGTTCTCTTCTTTTAAGAGTACCTCAGGTAGTCCGTGGTGATTTCTGTATAAATATTTCCTGGACGTGAAGTTTCCAAGAGGACAATATCTATTGGAAACACCACAAAGTTCATTACCAAAGGTTCTAAAGGAAGACTGCTCAGTGTTATCAGATAAAATATACCACTAGTCACATAAACTAAGCTCCCTTCTCATGCAAGATTTTGCAGCTGCATGCATCAAGCATTATGCAAATACTTATATGAGCGTCATAAATAACATTAAAAGGATAATGGTTTGATATTTCAGTTTCAGTAACAGTTTAACTAGTCATAAGATTGATATTCGAAAAAAATATTATCAAGAAGGGTTGGAAGACACGCTGGTTACTGTTGATCTATCAATAACAGGATAAAAGAAAAAGATGATAGTGTGTTTACAAATAAGTGAGCGGTTTGTTCAAAGAGCAGGTAAATGTTAACGTCCCCCGCATGGAAACGTACATCGCGTTCGATGTTTAATTTATTATACACAAGGAACTATTTCATATGCGTCACAAGGAAGACAGATCAATTAAGTTCTGTCATATCTCAAGTACCATATCTTTTACCTGGTGCTCAATAAAATTGAACTGAATAAGACATTGAAAAACAATAATATTATATTAATGAAAGTTTTACACCACTTTTGTCAGACCTTCGACCATTACGTAGGTGATGCTTATGAAAAAGTTGCTACTTAGTATTGAACTGAAAACATAAATTCTCATCAAGCCACTGAAATAAGAATTCCCTTTCATGAGGAAAAACAAGCCTCCTCACCCGAGTGACTCAAAGAATTTTGCTAATAACACCGGCCTGTCTTTGTCTACATTTTTTCTTCGAAAATCTTATCCTGCTTACCAGAAGGCAAAAATTAAAAAAAAGATTACCTTGTAAAATCAAGGTCTGGGAGTAACAGAAAATTAAGAGGTACTAGTAGATACTTTCTTTATTGCTCTTTTGAAAGCAAGAAACCTTGCCGCGAATGACGGCTCGCAACTGATGAAGTCGCCGGGCGCTGCCATACCAAATAATAGCGAGACAACAGAAATCGGTCTAGCTTGACACAATTCCAAAAAAAAAAAACAAAAAAAATATTTACCCCGCCTCTTGAACGGACCAATCACATTGTGTTGAGGCAGATGTTTTTCTGTCACGTCCAAACGGCATAGCACAAAGCCTTGTTGTTGGCACGTTTATCCAGTTTCCAATTACCCGAGTCATCACGTCTCGGGTAAACCACATTGACAACGATAATTGACAACGATATCGCCTCTAGGCAAAGATGCATCCCACCATCAACTACCTGAAGCGCCCTGAATGAGGGTGGACCAGTTAATTCCTCTTCAGGGCTTTTCAGTTTGCAAGCAACTATTTAAACCGAACACAAACTGTCCAGAGCTACAAAGAAAAATCCTACAGACCCGTGTAATAAAAGACTCATGTACACCCGATTAACAGATATCATATAAAGAACATGCAGAAATCCCGTTGCCTCCAAAGGAAAGTAAAGACTATACGTAGACGCTTAAACGACCGTAACGCAAATGGAACCACGAAGCCCCCCCCCCCCCCCGTACACCAAAAGTTTCTATGATAGACAACTATCAAATGAGATAATTGCGTGATAAAAGTATAATGGCACACAAAACAACTTCGAGAAAATATTTGCTCAACCCCAAAAGAGAAATCGCATACGATGTGCAAAGTCAAATGCAATTTCTCACCGGACCGCTCAATAGGAATCATCTACGTGTGGCAAAATAACAGCGCCACCAACTACGTGGAATGCACTAAGCAACAAACCCTCTGACATGAGTAACTGAAAGAATTTAATTGTGCTGGTCTTCAGTTTTCTAGACTAGTTTTCCGACAATCTATCAATGCCTACATGAATGCTAAAATATTTTCAAGGTTGGGGAGCCAAGAAAAGACTGGAATAGTCCTACAAAGCAACACCCGAGATACACTCTACGTGGAAAAATCTTCTTTATCTTCAAAAAAAAAAAAAACAAACAAACAAACAAAACGAAAATTCTCTACACAGTACTGCAAATCTGAAAGCTGAAATTCTCACCACACTCCTTAAATAAGAATTCACCCATATGTAGGAAAAACAGCGTCACTTATGTGGAATAATAACCGAGTGACTTAAGGCAGTTCTGCTAATAACACCGGCCTGTTTTTTTTTTTCTACATTTTTCTCCAAAAATCTCATTCTGCAAACCAAAAGGCAAAAATCTAAAAGAGTACCTATAAATCAAGGTCTGCGAGTAACAGAAAAATTACGAGGTACTATTAGATACTTATTTTATTGCTCTACTGAAAGCAAGGATATTTAAACCATGCTGCGAATGACGGCTCACTACTGATGAAGTTGCCGGGGCGCTGCCATACAGCCATACCAAATATTAACGAGACAGTGGAAACCGGTCTAGTTTAGCCATAAGAACCAAATTCAAAAATATTCACATCCGGCATGTTAAAAAGCCAACAAATCTTTCGCATGAAATCACAAATGATGATTTCGGGCCTTCTTACAAAATATGCAAGATTCACCGACAGAGTGTAACGTCAGACAGTGCACTGCCTACCCTTAATTTACTTCTTTCGAAGCTTACACGGTAAGCTATATTTGTCCCCGAGGAGCCAAGAAGGCATTTAGCACTTCAAACAAAAAGTCTAA
Organism: Holothuria glaberrima; assembly: GCA_009936505.3. Taxonomy (NCBI): domain Eukaryota; kingdom Metazoa; phylum Echinodermata; class Holothuroidea; order Aspidochirotida; family Holothuriidae; genus Holothuria; species Holothuria glaberrima. Next base: position 10,124 of record WURT03340553.1, on the reverse strand, counting down.
TCCTCTAGGAGTATAGTTAATGAAGTATTCTAATTCCTGCTAGTCGTGATAAGATAAAGCAGGGCTCACTGAATCTCTATCCTATCATTAGGTTAGATTACCAAAAGCTATAACTACTGTAATATGGCGAAGCAGACAGATGTGTCGTCACCTCGCGTTCTCTGTGAAACCACAATTTAAGACAGTTACGCCACTTTCCTTTTTAAATAGAATCATGATAGCAATAATGTGAGCTCCCAAGAATATGTCGACCAAGAGTTTTACGGAAATGTGGCCATCGCATCAAATGTTACCTTGAGTGTTTGAAACTAATCAGTGGCGTAGCCAGTGGGGGCAGGGGGCAGAGTGCTGAGCCTCTCCCGAAAACGCCCATTGGCGCCGGCACGGGGGCATGGGCCGGGGACACGCCTCCAATTGATTTCTATAAAGATTCTGGAAATTATAAAATGATCCCACAAGATTTTAAGCTATAGATATTTGTAGGGGTAGGGTGAGGTGTGTTTTCGACCAATGATAGATCTGCTGTAATTATTTTCTATCACAATTGGTTCTGAAAATATCGTTATTTTTTAAGTCCTACATAGACGATAGAAATTTTCGCGCGATCCAAACGCTACCTAAATATTGTTTTCTTATCAATATCTTCCGATATCAACTCTCGGAGAAGTACAGCAGCAAAAGTTGGAAGCTGTTTAAAAATTGCCAGGTAAAATACCGGCTTTTTAATTGGCTTGTGGATTTGGTGGGGAACTAAAAGTGTCTCGATGCAGAACCTGTATGCAGTTTTTGTCAAGGGAATCTTACTGAGGCTAATGGAAAATGTTATTCACACATTTATTCTAAAAAGCGTTTGTAAGTCTTTCACCCCTGGTGCCTATTGCTATGCATATCAAGGAGGTATTTTATCACCTCACTGCACCTATACTACCTCCCTCCTGGATTTTCGTTCAAGATATGTAAAATCAAGATCGTTGTTAAGTGATAGGCGTAATAATCTATACTGTCTATAGTATCATCTGGATATCAGGTAATAAGGATCACGTCAGTGCATTTTTCATATAATTGATCCGGATCTCCGCGGATGCTATAGGTATGGTGTCTGCCAGGATACCCTTTTATAATGCGCAATGAAGCAAAGGAAAATTTCTTAAAAGTTCAAGAATTGTTTGTGGACTCCACCCACGTATTTTTGCGTAAAAACTTCCACGAAATAGAAGACAGTAAAAGTAGCCAAAGGGGGCTTCAGGTTTGTTGACAACATACCATTCTCTCAGACAACATGCTCTTCTACTTAACCAAAAATTATAATTCACTAAACTACCGACACTGCTCAGTTCCAAAAATATCCCAAAGATAGCACCATTCTGCATCTAAGCAACCTTAACTTAACAAAAATATTCTCAAAGGGGAGGGTGACACCCCTTCCCTTAGACCTTTAAAAGACTAGCAATTTAGGGAAACTTGGGGAACTCAGATGGCTTTACGACGTCATCTGTGATGCCTCCAATCACCAGATCCTGGCGGCGCCACTGAATACGCCAGCATCGGGACGAAATGTCAAAATCGGGAAGAAAACTGCCCACCCCCTGGCTGGGTAAACTGACTACGCCGCTGAAACTAATGGTTATAATTCTCTTTTTTGACCTGAATGTATTATGCACAAAGACGCATTTTAAAGCAAAAATGCGTACTTTCTCGAGAGTCGTACTACCAAGTTGATAAATTTGAAGCGGGGGTCAAAGTAACGTTACATTCTGACTTATCACCCGTGCAATATATACTACGACGAGATCACGTGGCAGGGGTAAAGTTTGTTAACTTACCTATCCACACGCCATTATGTTAGAGGTAAGGGTGATTGATTACTACAAACATTTTCTCTCTTCAAATAGATAAACCATTTGCTGTGATATCCAGCTGGGAATGCTTACCGTCAACAAAAGTTATTCTGGTTGCTATTTGTTTTTTTTTTTTTTTACCAATAGTCTAGTTAGCATCATGCCACTTTTCTATTATTTTTCTGACAGCTTTTACACAATATTGAAAATGTATGACGTATGAACACGGGAGTATTCAAAAACAGCTGAAGTATGAGGTCTGGAAGCAACTAGGATAACGGAGCTATATCGTAATATCGTATCAATCAGGCATCAACTTTCGTCATTATCTATGTCCTTGGAATACAGGTCTAGGCATATTCGGGAAACCTTCAACTTTGGCTTGAGATTATTGTTTATGGTATGCCTTTAGCTCTTTCAACTAGAGCATTAACCTGCTTGTGAGTGATTACATAACTTCAACTTTTTCCAGGTAAACTCCCATGTAGTGAATCCACGAAACACTCTCAAATGTCCTAATATTGATGTATAACCATGGATGTAGACCAAGCATTGGAGGCGGCTAATCCTCTTGGAAGGACTCAGGTTTTGATTTTCACAGCTTCTGTGTTGATGAACGTAGCAGCAGGAATGATGGCTCTAAGTCACGTTTTTCTGGCCGAGGTACCACCTCATCATTGTTTGCATAATTCGACGTACTTATTAAATAATAGCCTACCTACAGACGGATCCAGTTATGCAAAGTGTGAAGAGTACGTTAATCCGATCTACTCCAATGAAACACAAACATGTACAAACGGCTGGGTTTATGATACGGAAGTTACAGGACGATCGATAGTCTCAGACGTAAGTACTACCAGGACAGAAAGAAACGACATACGTTCAAAACATGATATCTATATTGAGAAAGCAGTAGAATTATGACGAACAAAATATGCAAATGAAGGTATAAAATACTAGAAGATATGTGCAACATATGTGCAACTATGTGGCCTGTGTAGTATTCAGACACGTTTCAGAAAGTTTTAAAATATATGTCCATGCCTGCTGCCTGGAATGCAACTAATTTTGAAATAAATGTGAAATAGACTCGTCACTTCTTCCCACCTGAAACCGTTCTACCCAATTTTGAAGCAAACAAAAGTTGGGACAGGCTGAAGATATTCTATGCGATCCCCAACCTTAATATATTGAAGATCATTCGCACAAACGGATCACAAGTTAACGGTTAGTTTACCACTTGTATTTTCCAGCCAGATTATGTTTTAATTATAGACCTGAATATTTGAAAAATAACTTATAATTTCGACAAAGGTTTAACTTTTTTTAACACCTGACCCTGCAATTACCCAAACCAATGCTTTCTAAAAGAGCAAAATAAAGCCTCAAGACCCAATTAAAGAAATTTTCTGTATCTCTTTGCTCCAGACAAACCTTCAGTCGAGTTGTGAAACCGTGCTTTGAAATCAAAGGCCACGGCTCCCATAGCGAAACATTATCAACATTCAGGGTTGGAAATACATATATATATATATATATATATTAATGCATTTATATTATATAAGTTATTAGTTGCATTTATGTCACCTGATGAAAGGTATGTACCCGAAACGTCGTGGGATTTTCTGTAAACTTTTAAGCACTTATTACCACTTTTATCGACCCACACATTTTTATAGTGCTCCGTAACATTTCAACCTTTATATACATCCAAAGAACAGGACTGTAATAGTGCCCAATTTTGAAACCAAAGGAGCTTATGATACTCAGGTACTGGAGTAAAAACTTAGTGTTCTTCTGCTCAGAGTTTCACGCTAGTGTGTTCGTCAGGAGGACTTATTATATTGACCTCCCGACGAACGCACTAGCGTAAAACTCTGAGTAGAGGTACACTGAGATTTTACTCAAGTATTTATATATATATATATATATATATATATAAGTATTTATATATATATATATTACGTTGTTAGTCGAGTACAGTAGATTGACTATAAATAGGTGGGTCGAAAGATAAGTAATTAGTTTTGATCATATATTTAAGTCACCCCAAGTACTGGGCGATAACCATTATATATAAGGGAAAGGACAGAAGAAATAAATTTAGAGAGAAAGTTTAGCCACGACCAGGACTCCAACCTGGGTCTTTTGTATTCCATGATAGCTTAGTAGTAAAGGCGGTCGCCCGAATGATAGGACTTAGCAAAGTGCTCAATTTGGCAAACAAAAGAGCTAGTAGAATTTAATCAGTTATGTGTGCAAGCAATTAATCTCTACTTAAAGTTTTACGTTAGTAAGTTAATCACAAGGTTTAGATGAATATTTTTTTTTTATCTGGAACTCCTGATGAACGTAGTAGCGTGAAATTCTGAGGAGGAGTTTTACTGCTTTTAAACCCTTACTAAATATTATATATATACCATATATTTACATATACATATATATATATATATATATATATATATATATGGTATATATGATGGAATCAACGCTATCGTAAAGACAGACCTTCGGCCATTTTACCTGTAACATAACACTTGCATTATACTGAAAGGGGATAATACTTTACGAATAAAAAAAACTTAGCCCAAGGCAGTGACCATCTGCGTACCGAGTTGATGCTCCCACCTCTGAGCTTTTAAAGATCATGTGGAAGAATGGGGTCAACTGTGTGGGGCAACAGACCGCTTTAGGGAACAACATGTAATGTTTCGTCTCTGTCGCTTCTGCCCAGGAAAAGCCGCTAGCTGCTTACGAAATATTGCTGATCAAATTCTGTATTACCGAAAAACAACAGTGAGGGGAGTAGACATAAGATCCCTACTTTCAAAAAATGCTATGAAGGCAACCTATAGGATAATTAGGAAGGAGGGGATGGGGTATGACATATACTAGTTAGTTTTATCGAGCACAACGGTTGAAGAACTGAGTCTGGGGCCCGATCAGGCGCCTTAGGTGATCCGAAAAAGTTGTTCTCATATTAGAAAATTCATGCCATTCTTGGTAAGTTGCAATTGTGGATGACACATTACGGTACCAACTTAGGTCCGATACCAAAGATGGTAATCTTTCACGATGGGGGTCGGGCACCCACTTCACCAAGCTGGTGATACCGCTGCCTCTATTTGAATCTACACATTGGATTTTCGTTTTCCAGTGGGATCTTGTTTGTGACAACGACTTTCTACCAGGACTCTCTCAATCTCTACTGGTGACAGGATTAGCTTTGGGTTCCGTTATTGCCGGTCCACTCGCAGACACGTACGGAAGGCGACCAACTCTCATAGGAGCTGTTGTCTTGTATAGTGTCGTTGGGTTAGCGGTTTCCATAGCTCCAAGCTTTGCTGTTTTTGCAACTCTAAGGTTACTAATGGGAGGTATTTTTAAGGCAAGTATTAATGTTCTAAAATTAAAAACATTATGTCATAAGGAGAAATGTTTGAATAATGAAGCGCCTTTTCATGAAAAAGACACAGATTGCTACCTCAAGCAAAAAAGTAGCAAACGTAAACAATAGGCGTTCTCATCAAACTCCATAACAAATTGACCGCTCTACTGATTAAAACTGGCTTTTTTTATTCATGGTGGATAATCATCAGCAAAATACGCAAAGTTTTGACATGGTACGAGGAAGTTTCATGCTAGGTTCCGTTGCCTCTTTCGTTTTAAAGACAGTTCTACTGTTTGGAAGTGATAGTTGTCTAGTACTAAGTTATAAGTATCACCCATAAAAATGTTAAGTACTTGTTAAGTGAAAAAGAGATAATTTACGTAGGATTAACAAAAGTAACAGTATGATTGTTGAACACCGAAAATTATTAAATTGAATAATAATAGTTTAATTCCAAAGTTACCAAACTTTCTACATATATATATATATGTTGAAAACTGTAAAAATATTTTTGGATAATTCTAACGGATCTTTAAAAAGAAGATTTCATTTTCTATAAAATTTAGGTAGAGACAGATCTTTTTGGCTTCATGTCTCCAAGTCTTTCCTTAGACGCAACGAAGTGCTAGACTTGTTATGCTTGATAGCAAACTTTGTGCAATAAAGTCAATTCTCAGGTTATCAAATGAGAACAACTATCTTTCTCTACACACGCGTCTTGATGGAAGCGTTCTGAAAAGTCTCGACCGAAATATTCCTTTGGAAATAAATTGAAAATTACTATTTTCACCAAGTTACTAAGTTTGGCATCCTCGTTTATTTCGGTAGCTGATGTTATTCATTGCGTTGTTAAATAAGGTCGCAGTGTATAATTCTATACCATGCAAAAATATCCTGTCATTTCCAGTACCACACTTGAAATACTGTGTAAATGTGTGGAAAACTGTAGTAAAATGTGAGCAGATGGGCGTTTTTAATAATTGTTGGCATGACAATGTGTTGTTTCAGTAAACAGTTGACACAATGTGCCAAAGTGTCATGCATAGACGTGCACAACCACTGGATGAATATGAGACAATGTGTGGTAAACCATGGACGTGTTGATACAGGTCACACGTGTCAAAACGAGGTAGAAGTAGGAGAAACGTAGGAATACGTGGATAGGTGTAGTGCTGAGTGTAGAACACATTATAATTTTATTCTAGCTTTTTTGTCACACGTTGTACTATTTTGCCACATGTTAACTTGACACTGCTTTCCCCACTTTTTTCAAATTGTCTTGTGTGTCTATCATGGAGGGAAAGCGTTGCCCCATATGTCAGGTTGGTTCAGCATCATATGTCTCACTTCCCATGATCACACTTTGTTCCCTAAGTATTTTTGTTTACCCTGCCACATATGATTCTATGTCTCCACATGTGGTATATAATGGAGAAAACTATTGACACATTAGCTAAAGTGGGGTATAAAGATGACCGTGTGAAAGATGAATAACTTGACGAACATTTTGATCCATGCAACTTGTTTTGATTTGGGAAACCTTCCGATATGATTTTGCTTATTGTGAATGCGGAAACTTTGAAGACTTTAAAATTGTTACTCTAAAGGGTAAATTTGGGGATTAACAACTGTTCTCGTCCCCAGGACAATTTTGCCTGACAAGTAAGGGTTTTAATGCTTTAGGACTAATGTTGCGTTTGACATAAAATTATCCTTTTGGCATTCTACCAATTAAAAGCCTAAAACCCGCATTGCTATTATTTTAAATAATTTATTGAGAATTCGAAGATACAAAATACATGACAAATACATCAGAAAAAGAGATGTGGTATAGTACACCAAACATGTTACAAAAGAAAGAAAAAAACTCTTGATGTCTGGTTTTTACAGGGTGTGAGAATACCACTCCTAAACTTGATGTTTGAATTTCTAATTCCAAAACCCGTCATTGGACTTATACCATCCTTGACAACAATCTTGGGATATGCGATCTTGACGGGATGTGGCTATTTTGTCAGAGATTGGCGTTACTTTCATTTGTTGATTATGTTTCCATGTGTCTTATTAATGCCGTTTTCGTGGTAGGTATATTTTAGGTGATGTGTAACTGTAAATAAACGTTGTAACCTTTCAAGAAGAGATGTGGTATCTTGGGATTTCAGTGTTGTCATCTTTACCTCATTTACTACTATTGATTAGGGTGTACAATTCGCTTAAACTCCGTTTTTTCCTCGATACCATTTATACCTACGTTTGTTATTTTTTATCTGACTCTTGGCAAGTGCAATCCAGTAGTTTGACCTTCCTCCGGAAAGTAAAAATGGGTTTAATTTTACATTTTGGTTGGCAATAGATTTAGAAAGCCATAAATTCCCTAATTTTGTACAGGTCAAACTTTGTAAGACTTGAATGTATTATAAGACCATTATTACATTTTGAAAACTCAGAGATATTGTTTTGAACAAATTTCGATACTCCTGAGACTATATTTTTCTTGTAGTTTCATCCCAGAATCGGTTCGATGGATCATTTCTCAAGGTGATAATGAGAAGGCCGAGATGACTATGCAGAAGGTGGCTAAGTTTAATAAGGCATTAAACTTCCCCAGTCCTGCTCTTTCAAAACGTTTGACGGATACAAGACATACAACCGGTCCTCGTTCTGATCCAGGAGATAGTGAAGACGATCTAGCACCGGCAGACAAGTCCAAGGGTCAAACAGGACTGCAGGCCATATTACAATTATTTCAACAACCAGTTCTAACGGCCACCCTTGTTCTCAGTTTTAACTGGTTCGTTTTTTTTTTCTTTTTCTGTTGTGAAATTTCATTTCCTTCTTCTTATTCAAACGAAACGTACTGTAGAATTATTACAGCAGCTTTGCTTGGCTAAACCATTACGAAGCGTGTAGGAAGCCTTAGTTTATTGATATAGTACCTACCACAAGTTCAAATTTCAAAACGGATTTCTATAATTTACTTGTTTATTCATCATTTTTATGAAATATGTCCGTTTCGATCTTTAAGATTCATACCGACAATACCCAAGAAAATGCCACTTTTGCCAAAAACCTTCCACTACTTGTCGCACGTGCGACAAGGAGTCAATCTGCTTTCCATAGAATGGCAGGAACGCCGTAATTTTGTTAAAAATTTGGAAAGAAGTTATGCAAAGAGAGCACTCCAAATAGAGATAGAAAATCCATTTTGAAATTGGAACTTATTCTACGTTTGCGCATGACTTGGACTTTTGACTATATTACTCTCAAACTGAAAGTCGCCCTCTATCACTTACTACCGCCATGTCTCTTTTCTGCATAGGATACTAACGTTACCGCTTCGTTGCTCTTTGATTCTTTGATATATACCTCTCTGAGAAATGTTATAAAATAAGCACAGCTTCATGCAAGGATTACTTTATGCGTAACATGTCAAATGCCCCTCGGTATAATCATTTTCTTACAATGACTTTATGAATACGCTAACTGTCTATTTCTTTGTATCGCAGGATTGCTGGTTCCATGATCTTTTTCGGATTTTCATTGTCTACTGGTAGATTTGCCGGCGATCCGTACCTCAACTTTCTCATAATATCTGTTGTTGATGCTCCATCCAGAATAGTGTCAATATTTCTTGTCAAGAAGTAAGGATATTATTTTGATTTTGCAATGTCATCTTTCTCAAATTTCTTTAATCTGCTGCTTAAACTGGCTTGTCGATTCCATACGAACTGGAATGTTTTTTGGTTGGGTGATCATGGGGATGAATATTTAATTTAAAGTACAAAGATTCCATGTCTATGTGCTGTAGATATCAAGGAATAATCCTCAATTTGAACGAAGATACGAGCGTGGAGCTATTACGACATGGAGCTACTCCGTAATAGCTCCATGGTATGTACTTTTGTTAATTCCTTGCTGAAGGTGAAAGGAATCTACAAAAGGATGCATTTAGAGCGTATGTTTGTGGGTAAGAGTATGCTTGTGACTTTGTGTATGTATGTGAGCTTGTGACGCGCAACTTGCAAACATGAAAACTGAAATGCAATTTTGTCATATTTTATGGAGTTCAGAGGTCATTTGAGGTTACCAGAGCAGAGGTAAAAAAATGAAAGCCTTGTAAGCATGATATTCTAAGAGAGGAATAATGGAGACTGCATACTTGGTATATAGATTTGCCATTTACCTTGAAAGAAGTTTGTTGTTTTTGGTAGAACTTGAAGGTCATCTGAGGTCACGAAAGGTGAAACTATGGACAAGTTGTAAGAAGCTTCTAAACAAGTTATTGCAAGGTAGGATTTGATACTTTTAATACTAAGTATACAGATCTTTCCTAATGCAAGGAAGATGCCCTATTGTTTTGATGGCCAAAACCGAACACTCTTGAGCACAATAATTCAAGATAGGAATGATGGATGCTTTTTATACTTGCTATACAAAATTTTATCATGAAAAGGTCTAACCCAATTGAATTTGATGGGGGTCGACGGTCATCTGAGGCCAAGAGACGTAAAAATACGACAACTTTGCAAACTGCTCGTAAGTAAGATATCCCAAGAATAGACAGAGAGTCGTACCTAAAATTGTGTTTCGTGATCAACGAAAATGGAGGTCCGAAACTCGGTATAATTCCAAGAATGAATTCCTTGTGCACAACATATATCATTTAAAAAGCACGACTCTGGTTCATTACTTGGTAAATCCAATTTTAATTACCTAAAATAACCTGACAGCATGGCATGGCATGACATGACAACGTAACGAAAAGTAGCCTACAATTAAGTTTTATGTTAGTGGTGTCGTGGAAAATATGCGGTGTCCCATTTTGATGGGCCAGGTTCGAATCCCAGTCAAGCAGTTATTTTGCAATTATTTAGTTTTATGTTCTATAACTTATT
>WURT03340443.1:0-20000 GCA_009936505.3 Holothuria glaberrima | reverse complement strand
AAATGTTATGTTTTGACTGATTTTCTTAAAGTTAGAATAAGGAACTTTCCTCTACCTGTGAACCTTGGTGTAAACCTGGCCAAACTACTAGATATTTCAGCCAGCCTCGCGTAAAAGGGCATCGGACCACTCACGGACCGCCGGCCACACTTTGCCTTTATGACAAGGCTTACATTCAATCATTCGGTGCATCAAAAGTCCCCAAATAATTAAATATCTTCCAAACCGCAAACATCTATATCTTCCCCATTATATTACCAACGAAGGTAAATATTAGTACACGAGAAAGGACCCATCGATTGTAGCGTGTTTAATTTGCTCCTTCGTTCCTGGCTATACAATTGATTGCTTACCGAAAAAGTGCACAAACCCAACCGACCTAGCTATGTAAACGACAACAGCGAAGTGATTTTTTGTAAAAAAAATCATTGCCATATGAGACGGGATCTGGGAAGGGAGGCTAGGCACAAGATAGAAAAAATGTCAATTTCAGGGCAAAGTGTCAAATTTAGGGCACTGGAACTTTATTTTCTGGAAAAATTCAATGTCATGGTTGTATGCCACCTTTAAAGACAAACCTCTTGGGCCCCTTGTGGAATGTGTTCCCATAGGCCAACACCTTTGTATAAAATCGTAATATGAACAAATAACAAATAGTGTGCAATGCGGGATGACTTACAAGTCAATGTTTGAAACTGTCCAAACACGAATTAAGTCAAATTGTCAATACAACACTATGTAGGCATAGAGGCTGTTTCATGAGGGATGTGCGAATTTACATCGACAAAATGCAAAAGGATTGTCCTCTTTTTGTTTCAAGTCTTCGGTCAGATATAGAGTTATGCTTGTGATATTGTTGATCAATTTTCAGTCATTGATCTTAAGAAACAAGCAGGAACAATAAAATGTTTCTTCTGGTGGTAAAGATTTAGAAGGACGAAATTTTTCCGTTATTCTGTCAAGTATGCAGTCTCGGTTTACTGATTTATCAATATTAGTCCGCTACATGCAGTTTATTCCTTAAAATTGATTCCACTAAGATAACAACAAATGTTTGGTGTTCGAGATACCCTTGTCAGAGCCGCATTGCACAGCAAACTTGCAGTTTACTCATTTGTTTTTCTGCCGAAATTTGGATTTTTCCCCATTTCTCCGATATATGTCTGCCGGGTCAGTAAATGACGCAAAAACTGACTTATATCAAACGCACTTTGTAAACAACTTCAGGTTCTAAATTTTGTTTTCAATGTGACCCTTCCAGGTCATCATGTTCCTTCTGAGAGTGGCCATGTTTTGCAAACCACATAGCTGCCTTCCGTGAACACAGTCATATCACGTATATCGATGACGTAATAAATTTGTGTTTTTTAATAGGCCTATGCGTGGTTTGCCATGTCTTAAACATTTTTCACCCCCGCAGTTACAAACGTACCCTAATTAGATTATCTCTTTGGATATTTGATTATGCAGGAAGTTAATGTTAAACGTAATTCATTCACCTGACGATTGCAGTAATAATTAGCTTTACCTATACGTTCCAAATCCATAGGGGTTGATGAATTCTCTTGTTTCTTTTCATTTCAAAGAGTGCAGATCTATGTGGTAATATTTATACCTTTGAAGTAACGTCATAAATAAACACTATGAGGTATTGCACGACACTTCACAAATTCGTGCAGTTTACTGATTAGGCCGTATAAAACCTCTCAAGGGGAAATACTAAGTATGTTCGTTGCTTTTACAAACTTATTACAGTAGGAATAAGAGAAGCCCTGAGATTTTGTTACATGGTTTCCTTATTTAAGAAGCCTCCCTGGTTTTACTAAATCTGCAAAATAAAAAATCTGCCCAAAGATTTATTCGTTCTCGCATTTCGAATTTACAACGTTGTATATGCTTAGAGCGCTGTTTTCAGTGAAATGACTAATTTTATTACTTACCGCTATAAAACTTGTCATTTTGTGTTTTATTTACCAAACGGCAGATTGATCAAATCTTTACGAAACCCACAAGTCGTTCGCTTCTGCGGAAGCTTTCTTTAAAAGTGCTTAGCAACCAATACCTGCCATAGATACAGTTATTGACATTTTAAGGACATTTTCTTTCCCTGCTAGAGGTAAATCAACACAGGTAGAGTAGTTATGTCAAAGACACGATGATTAATTTGTTTAATGCTCATAACGCTCTCGTAAATTACCACAAGGACTGCCCCCACGGAGGCTTATTAAGAAATTGCAGTTTCCTACAAGTTGTAGGCGTTCCGGTCAATATTTGAAATTGTCTCATTCATTTATGAAATGAGATATGAACAAAAGTGTATTTTGAAAGATGGCTTCGAGAAGAAAAATCTGGCAAGACGGCACTAGGCATCTGGTTGTTAAATTAATTTTCAATCGTTGCAGCACACAATTATTTTCAGGCGAATTGTGAACGTGAGTAAATATTAATAAACGAGAAAAGTCGCATCGATTTGCAGGCTGTTTAATTTGTTCCATTGTTCCCGGCTTTCTATGTTTGCTGACAGAGAGAAAGCATAAACCAACGACAAAGCTTAGTGAGTTGTAATACAACAACAGGTGTTTGACTATGAAATATGGTACAGATCTACTAGCAATACGATCATATGCCTGCTGAAATAAAAACTTGTTAGAACCTTTCCGTTTATGCATGCTGACTTTGGATAAAATGCTGGGGGATTAATTGAATTCCTCAGTGCCTCGGAAAGTCACACGTGGTTGTCCCGAAACCACATAGAAAGATATACAATATGATAAGCTTCTGGCAAACATATCAACGCAACATATTACACATTTCTTTCTAGTGAAACTCGAGCCTTTTAAAATTTCATCGGTCGTAGGTTGTCCATGGAAATGTCACGAAAGGATAGACGACTTCTTCAAATATCAGAGACCTAGGAGAACCACTTGTTAAACACAGTTAAATGACTTCAGCGTCTGATCATCTTTTGTTTCCACATTTCATATCCCATTCTATCGTATCATATCATACCATAATTATCAACATCACATCGAGACAATATCACTATCATATCATCATCACATCACTATTACATCATTATCGTATCACTATCATATCATCATCACATCACTACTATATCATTATCTTATAACTATCATATTTCTATCATATCATCACATCACTATTACATCATTATCATATCATCATCATATTATTATCACATCACTATTATATCATTATCATAAAACTATCATATCATTATCATATCATCATCACATCACTATTATATCATTATCTTATAACTATCATATTTGTATCATATTATCATCACATCACTATTATATCACTATCATATAACTATCATATCACTGTCATATCCACTTTTTTATCATTATCATATAGCTATCATATCACTATCATATCATTCTCATATCATTATCATATAACTATAATATTATTATCATGTCATTATCACTTTACTATCATATCATATCACTATCATGTCATTATCATATCACCATTATATCACACATCATTTCGTTTGCATACGCATATTCCAGTTTATTGAGCTTACTAGGGTTTTATTTTTGAAATAAAAAGTCTATGATATAAAACACGAATAAAAGGAGAGAATTTTTCAACATTGCGTTTATGCGTCCATTTTTTCCAGGAGGCTTAAAGCTGCCCACCCACTCAACCCAATTAATCTAGACCTGAACGTATCAAAGAGACTAAAAGTTGGAGAGAGATTAATAACAGTCTGACAATAATAGTTAACCAGTGATTTAGTTCGTTTACTCAGCATACGTACCCGATACACATAGCCTTTACAGTTCTTACTGTAAATGGTGGTATACCGTAAACGCTATGTGAATCGGCTGACAGTTTACATCCACTGGCACTCCAAGGCTGAGTTCAAGCGCCACGTGCAGTAGACTATCCTTTTTCATGAAAAGCTCTGCAAAACATGTGACTCACTCAATTGTGAATTTTTTGAGGAACAACTGCGTGTTTTACCTTGAATATGCAATATTCATGTCCTAAAGTATCATGAAAGATATTTGGAAGAGAAATAAGAGGAAATTTGTGACATTTATCTGTTGCTTAAAATAAGTTTGGGGCGACTGCTTTTTCCCTTTAAGTCTGTCTCCCCAGCTCCATGCCTAATCAGTCTATACATCTACAGGTATAGTCTTTTTATTTTGGTACGTGGTCATCCTTGCCCTTTTCCCTTCCCTTCCCTTCCCCTTCCCCTCCCCCTTTCCCCTTCCCCCTCTGTCGAAAAATCCCGGATCCGCCAAGGCTCGGACGTTCTATATGTTGTACAACAAATAATATAAAAAGGAAGAGGCGGTCACTTGTTCTGACCCACTGCGCCGGCCAAGTCAAAAATCCTCAGAAAGTAAAGGACGAATAGTATCTTGGGAGGAAGTGAATGGCCACAGCAGAAAATTGTTATAAAACTGAATTCACATATTGTACTGCGGCCGGCTAGGTGAAGATAATGCAACTCATGATACAAATTCACCCCAATATTTTTCATTACAGAACGCGGTGGAACTACTAATCGAGATAGTACGTTAGTCTTAAAGGAATACAATCCCAGATTTGCTTTACCCCTACCACAAGTAGTAAAAGTCTATCAATAAATATATTACAGTGAATTTCGTGAAACCATCAATATGTTCATGAAATCTCGGGCCGTTGTGTAAGACTGAGGGATTTGGGTACGGAAATATGTAATTTGAGAAGTTATTGTTTCGAACTTATTCTTAATAAATTAATTTTATCCTACCAGCCCTATCTTCATCGTAAGTTCAGCGAATAAACTTCTGTTTCTTTCCGATCCATTCCAATTCATTTCTATAATTGCAAAGCACTGAAAGCGATGACTGACTTACCCCGTACTAAATAGAGGTGTTTCACCGACGTCGCGTGATCGCGCATCTCTTTGGTTTTGATGGACAAGCGTCCATTCTTTCACATTAGCATCTATGGTTATGCCGTGCACGTGTGCTGTAAATACGCTTACTGAGCGTGTTTTTCCCTTCAGTGCCTCGCAATGCCGTCACATGAAATCTCTCTTTACCCAACAATTGATCAATCAACTTTGGAAGATTTGGCTTAGTCACAGAATTTTATTTTACACGAAAAAAAACAAACAAACAAAAAACAGAAAAGTCAAAACCTTTGCTACATATTTTCCATTAAAGGCGCCAATCTTTTTGAGTGAAAGTAATGCTAGTTCCAATAGTTAACACGAATTTCATTACTTGTTGAAGGCTGTAGTAAAAAAAACTTGATTTCCATGAACTGTTTTCTTTTCTTTTTTTTAATCCACTACAGGCTGACTGGAGGTGGTTTTTAACAAATGCATGAAAAACCTTGAATTCTAACAGAGTTAAAATATTTTTCTTGTTAAACTTTGAGCAAATTTACTGGTCACCGAAAATTCTTATTTCTGGATGCCTGCGTTTACTTGTTTATACGCGTGTAGTTATCTCCCTGTTGTATTATCCCCGTAGGATATATTCACATATGCGTCAAGTTGCCGGGAGCCCCTTTCTTTGCAATTTTTGCTGCTTAAGTAGGTTTTTGTGAAGCAGCGAGTTACTTATGGTCACTGATTAATGAATTATCGTAAGTCTCACTGTTTTGTTGGCCTTGTTTACAATAATAGCCTGCTTACGAGATACAAAATTAGCAATAATATTTAAACAATAAATGTTTAAAAATAACGTAAAATAGTGTGATAACAATACTAAAAAAAGCGCTCCTTTTGACAATCGGACCAACAGACAATGACAAACAGGCCAGATCAGTACAATACTACGGAAAACTTTGTTCAAAACTGCTGCTTCTGAAAAACGCTTCAAATAATACAGGAATCGTAATGTCTGTCTTTTAACAATTCTTTTCAAGGCTTAAATCAAATAGGCCTAAGTAGATGAAGTGTACCTTATTCGGAGGTGCAAATAAAGAAGATCGGGAAAGGCCTGTGTTCAATTGTGGTATTCATACTCTCTTATCCTCTTTTGATCAAGGTAGGTGATTTCAGGGGAGGATTCACAATAAGGTATGCGTTGTACGTTTACTTACACGTTCATTTGTCTCCGTACAGTTATCATACTCTTGAGAAAGGGTGCGCGCTAGGCGCGTCGGAGGTAAGTTTGTCTACTTTGATCGAGTCATTGTAAAGTCACACCGTATACTTACCAATACCAGCAAACTAACAAGTTACCGTAGTTGACCAATGATATTAGGAAAGGAGACATAAGTTGTTTCGCTGAGTAACCAATGATCTCCGCCCTAGAGCACATTAATCAATCCGACCTTTAAATGTAGGCCACTGCCAACAAGAGCGAGCGTTAGTCGATGAAGATACGAATCGCTACCAATGGTAGACTTATTTAGAGCAATAAAATAAATTCGAGTGACAAACGGATTAGTTGATTGAATAGACAATAAATCTTTTCTAAGACGGTAAGAGAATCTTCCCTCTCAGTTTACCTCTGGCCAATTCAAACAAATATCACCTGTATCGTGCACTTTACTGTCAAAGATACAGCAGCTTGCATTCAGTTTAAATTGCTCAAGGCCATTCGCAATACCATGTGTGGGCTAAATTGGAAACACAACTGACTGCACGAGTCATAAGTTGCCCAACCAAAGAGGAGCTACTGTTCGAATTAATGGCAATCAAAGTGCAGTCAACAATTGCATTTACGGATATGGCCATATTCCTAAATATGTGTAGGGGATGCAATAGCCCCTTCAAAGAAAAACGGCACAACCGAGATCTGTAAGGGAAAGACAGAAAGTACTTACAAAATCCGTTTCGGAAAATTTTAGGTGTTCTGTAGATAATAAGACCTTAAAATTATGTTTGAAGTTGAGTATATTGAAGAGATTATCACGTGGTCAAACTTCCTGCAAGGAAACTTTACTATCCTGTTAAAAACTGGTAGCAGCGGTGGGATGCTCAACAACTTAGGATGGGAAAATGAAATAATACACAGAATGAGAAGTAAATATTTAAGAGATTTAAAAAGGCATAATCAGTGCCCCTTAACTTATTTTCAAACAAGGGCTAAATGTCATAAATATTCTCTTGTTTCCCTTCAAGCATCTGTCATGCATATTTCAGTAAATAAATATTGCATATTCAAGATTAACCTAGAAATTGGTCTGCATGAATTTCACAATTCAGAGAGAAAAATATTGTCACATGGTTCTCAAGAGCCATTCATAAAATAGGATACCCGAGTACACTTATCCAAATTAGGGTGATTGCATTTTTCCTTTAAAAACTGATCTAATCACTGAAGATAGACAGAGTAAACAGGTTGATTGGGACATAAATTTGTTTCGTGGTATTATTAATTTAGAACTCAGCCAAAAATATGTGATTGATAAAGAAATGTCAAAATCATTAAGGGTTTTAAGATGTTTTGCTTGAAGGACTGGCATATAATTTTACCGAAGGATATGCACTCGTTGAAGGCAAAAGCCTTGAAAATTCACCTATATCAATTGTCTTTCACCTTATTGCATTTAATAGAAGCTAGTAAATCCAATGTAATAAAGCTTTTTATGTCGCTTGATAATCGCCCACCTGCGATACTCAAAGGATAACGGAGCTAGAGAAACAGGCTTTCAGCAAACCTTGTTAAACTGCCGTTCATTTGACTTCATTAATATAACTTTATGGTTACTCATTACTACGAATTTTACATATTTATTAAATTATAAGAAACTGGAACACGGCTGCAGCTATTTCGTAAGATTTGTTTGGTTATTAACTGCAATATTCCTGGATAATCTGATTATCAACCATATCTTTACTAAGATTTTGATTGAAAGTTCTGTGGCTTGCATATTCTATAGTGTCGATATTTGCCTACTCCCTGAAGACTTGGAATAATTTTAAGCACAATTACGCAATTTTATGTATGCTGCCGACTTTTCGTAGAATTGAAAATGAAATAACGTTTGTGAGATGAAAGTTGAGTGAATGATTCGTAGTGCACAGAGGAAGGAGAGCATAAAATCACAACCGAATGGTAAAAACCAGCAGTGGTGAAGGTTTGTGTAAAAAATTAAGGGGAAGAATAAAGTACCACTGAGGCAAAATTTACAGTTTGAAAAAGTTAAGGTCGATAAGAGCATCGTCATTATGTGTGTGTGTGTGTGTGTGTGTGGGTGGTGGTTGTATCCCTGTCTACCGAAATTTCCTGCTATGATAACCGTGCGTATAACCACCCCATTACCATTTCAGTTATTGTTGAAAATTATCGAGACTTCCAAATGGCGAGTTTTATTGTTCCTCACCATATTTTTGGAAAAGAAATTATTCTGACAAAATTTCTTCTCCAAATTTCGGAAAGCAACAAATGTTTTGTGTTTATCAAATACGACATTTTCAAGAGAAAGCTAGGTGTTTTACAATATTTTTACTCAACGATTTCACGCCTACAGCCTTTCGTTATGTCTGCATCTATTAAGAGAGAACCACTGACTTTCTTCAATGATTGTAGCAGTTAAGTTTTTTAATAGTTGACTTTCATTAGTGTTGGAACGATTATAGGTATTCACCATCGGTACGGCCGATGTTACCCATTTTCACCTTTCATCGGTATCGTTAAAATTTACCTTGCCGATATCACCTTACCGATATTTATCGTACCATTTGTCATAAAATGGTACGCTATTTGAGTAGTTTTGAATGCAAGTTCCAATTGATTCCTTCATCAAGATGAAACGACACCTCATGGTGGACCCTAGCCTATGATTAGATGCAGACTGCTTATTTCACAATACAGGTATCGGATCGGTATCGTCCGGTATTGAGGACTGAAATATCGGTATCGGCGATCTGCTTTGCTTGTAATATCGGTACAACAACACTTTTAATCGTGAAATGTGTGCAACCTACATCATAACAACCTTACCCGTGAAGAACCGCCACACCGTAACAAAGAATCACTATTTTTCTTTCTTGATGCTATCTGTTATGACTTTAAAGACAGATACTCGTCATCCCAAGTATGCCTTTTACTTGAAGATAAGCAAAAGTCTCAACTGGTGACTACTCTTCGATTGATATCAGCGTTACAAAATTCTAAAGATGCAGAACAACTAATATTACACAGCATTCACAGAGAGTGTTTCGATAACATTGGGGCCTGATACGCTCACAGGGATTTGGCCTTAAGGAATAAACTATATCTGTGTCTTCTCAAAGGAGAAACTAAAGAAGGTTATGGGCAGCGCTAGAACCATGTAGCTAATACCATCAGAAGGGTACTAGCTCCATGCTATAACTAACTTGGTAGAACTGGAACTGTCTGTAATAAGGTTCTTACTCAGCAAACAAGCCCAGTTGGGCCCCAATTGGGTTTTACTTGGGAAGCTTGGGCTTAATTGGGCTTGGGCTGACGTTGGTATTTACTTGGGCTCCGACTGGGGCCCAGTTGGGCTCATGAGAGAGATGAGGGAGATGTGGTAACTGATGTGGGCTAAGTTGGGTTCCAGCTGGGCTAAGTTAGCCCAATTGGGGCCTGATGAAAATTACCTGACAAAACTGATTTGGCCCCGATTGGTAGCCCAATTTGGCCCCAATTGGGACCCAATGTGGTGTGTTGGCTGGGTAGCACACTGAGTGTTTAAATCACACAGTCGAGAGATACCTCATCGGGATTTCTTTCAGCCGATACGCTAAACACATCGTTCATTTCACTGTTTCAACGAGGGGTAATTCACGGATACTAGAAGTGTTCCGTCAACCATATCAAAACGTTTGTTCATTTTCTACGTTGACATGTGTCAGCGATTGACACTTATTGCTGCCTTGAATACCGCTTATTTTGACTTCAAAATTATAAGTCAATTTGAGGCCAGCTGACTTTTCGGATGATGGAGTTTAAAGTTTCTTCCTTTTTTGACGATTGCTACTGAGTGTGAAATGGCTTTGAGTGACTATTTAAAAGGGACTAGAATTATATCGGCCCTATATTTTATTTGCCCGTCAATGTCGCCAAGGGGTCTAGGAGGGCATATATCCCCCAAAATTAATCGTGCCCTAGTGTGTCCCCAAATGAGATTTTTGGTACTACAATTATGCACAGGCACAGTTTATATATCTCTCTAAGATTTCCACTATTTCTTTATCAGTCAATGTTGGGGGATACAATTGCACATAATGTTCTCAAAACTATTATTTTTTGCCGCGCGCTTTGGGTGCATCCATTTTCGTAAAGTTTACCAAGCTTATCTTTACTGGAATGTATTCCAGAATTACTGTTTTCACATTTTCAAGAGCTATGGGATCATTGTGGCTGTACGTCCTCTCCCCCCCCCCCCCCAATCACTGCAATTCCCACATAACCCGCGGAGCGGACTCTCATCAGTTCCTCAGCTTGCCAAACCGCCGATATGACTGAACAAGGAATATGCCGTACAGTCTGCTACGTAGGCAAATTTCCACACCGATACACGAATTTTATTTTCGAAAACTATAAAGATTGCCATGTTTGTTACCCTTTAAGGTGCATCCAGTAACATATGAGGATAATTAAATAACTTTATCTCAAAGACAAGTCTCCTTTTATTATAAATACCTCTGCCTTAAAAAATTGCCAGGGTAACAGTGCTCTCCTGGGTCCCCGCCCATGCGAAGTGAAGCACCACACCTCGAATCATAATGTGGTGATTACTCATAAGGAGTACGAGTACTTGCACGAAAATTACTTTAATACGAAATACCAAAATTGTCTGCAAGCTACAGTCCCACCCAGGGGTGGTCTTATAGGGCACTATAGGCATAATTTTTCTCATTTATTACCGATTAGAATGCAAGGGCTTCTCTTTGTCCAAGTTTTTCGGCGAGGACCCAGATCGGCCGCCTAAGATATATCTTCCATATGCTTTCCCTCAGTGACATACCTGGTAGGTATTTGTCTCAACATCAGTTTCCCCTGGGCAGCATGAGTGGAATTACCGTTCTACAGACCAATGAAAACCTCAACATGATATGTTGTTCCCACTCACCCCACTCTCCCGAATCATTAAACCGTTAGTCCGAGTTAGGCTAACAAAATGTTCAAATTGTGATTTTTTTTATTTTGGGGCCTGTTTAGGTCGTATCCAATGCCATTTTGAGGTAGTTAAATGTTTTATTCTGACAGTCACAATTTGTAAATAACCAAGAACCTCCGGGGTTTCGCCCCTACACCCTGTAAGAGGCGTTGTCCCTGACACCCACCAGTGGACCCCTTAGGCCTCAACGCCTTCAAGGGAGCGTTTTGCGTCACCACGACGCCTCCGGCGTCGCTCATTGCTTCATGTCGGTTTACCCGTCCGGTGGAACGTTGTTTCCCCACTGGAGTCCCCTACTTAAAAAAGTCAGGTGACGTCACTGATGCCCCAATTTGTGACATAGCCTAACGTGGGAAGCTGACATAAGCCTTGAAATAACAGAAAAAATTGTTATCACATGATGGTGATAAGTGCGGAATTTTCTGTCCCATTTAGGAACCTCATGTAAATTGAAGTCCTATTTGCAATTTGTTCCATTTTATATAGCTGGCCTACTTCCCATGAGATAAAAATGCAAATACCTAGAGCGTAGCTTTGGTAGAGTACGTGTTGACACAGTTATCAGCGTACCGTCTACCCGTTCACTTTTACGTGGATGTCATTTAGCTTTATACTATAGTCATGTACGCATCAAAAGTAGTGAGTGAATGTCACATTGTTTGTTTAACAGAAGAACAGAATTTGTTGTTTATTTCAACTACAACATTCATGAATCTCCGTAAATGTGGAAAACTCGGCAATGAAATTTAACCTTAGTATGTAGGAAGAAAGTTTTATTTTCTAAAGAAGGTTCTCATCTAATAATTAATATTTAAATTACTGAAATTAAATTACAGAAATGTCATGCCAGCAACTTGATACTTCAAAACAATGAACGTTTGACAGAATTGAAATGAAGTCCTGTGTAGGCAATGAACGTGCTGGTAGCGTGCGACACATACGGTTGCCAGTACAAGATGAGATGTGGCTTCAACATAATGATGTAAACATAGGCGTAGGAATCTATTCAAGAGTGGGGGACTGAACCTTGTTTCGGATCGCCGTCCTGGGGGAGGGGTCTAAGGGGAGGGGTCCTTAGATGCAATTTGGTGCATCATTTTGGACAAATTTAAAGGTAAACTACTGCACATTTTTACATTATTTAGCTCTTTGGAAAATTTGTTGATATTTGAGGGTCCTTGGATGCAATCTGGTGCATCACTTTTGGACAAATTCCAAGGGTAAATTACTGCAAATTTTTGACATTTCTTACAGAAGAGACAAATAAAAGGTTTTCGTGCTTGGAAAGTGGGGGGCTAAAGCATACTTTGCCCCTACAAATTTCCCTGGGGGCTGGCGCCCCAGCCCCCGCTTCCTACGCCAGTGGATGTAAATAAAACTGCGTCAATTTTAGGTACCTTCCTTTTTTGGGAGAAATACCTTTTTCTCCAATGAAAATGGAGTAACTTATTTCATTGACCTCTTTATTATGCCTACTATCTACCGTAGCTTCCTTAGCATGGCAGTACTACATCGGCTCGGGAGAGTATTGGTAGTGCATGTTTCTCAGCTCGAACAGAGCTCCTCATAACAAAAGCTGGCGGATAGAATACTGATGTAACTAAAAGTTTGACCAACGTTGGGACAATAATTTGACAACTTTATTGAGGATTGTACCCTTCTCTCCCACTGATGAAAGACATGTAAACCAAAAAAGTCTACAGGTATGTGTACTAGAAGATCGTCAGACTTTGATCAGTTTGTAGGAAGGCGCTCATGCATATCATCGTGCTTCACATTTTCAAAGTCGATTCCACAAGTTTCAATAAAAGTTCTGGTCAGTGTTTACTTTTGAGGTGCCGGTGTCTGGTGTAAAAGCTCTAAGGGTTTGGGGCGCCAGCCCCCAACGCACGTCTTGCGTCCCAGCCACTCTTACTTGAAAGTTCAAAATTAAGGGCAAATAAATTCTGCATTCTAAGTACGTACATATGATAAAGCAACAAATTACGAATAAGTAGTATCAAACAGCTTCATTGTATCTTGTTCCGTTCTAGAGATATAGCTATTTATTGCTATGACAGCTGATGCCATCATTTGCAGAAAATTACGACTTGTAGCAAGTATGTTATGATGTCACAGAGCCACAACAAATTATGCATTTGCTATGTAGTTCTTTATAATCTGTCTCAATAATTTCTTTGATAAAATCGGTACTGTTAAGTTTCTGTCTAAACTGTTTATTCTCCAGTCTGTAAAGTTTAAGAAAGGATTCACAAAATTTTTTTATTTCATTATTTCATTTCCAAAAATGAAAAACTAGTTCAAAGAAAACAAAGATATACATTATAGGTTCCCCCTAATGTGGCTCTGGTAGGACATTACAGACTTGCTTAAATCTTGGGTCTATGGTGGCACCCTGTCATTGCGATAAATAGCCATATCTCTAGAATGGATAAACATACAATGAAGCTGTTTGCTGCTACTTGTTTACACTTTGTTGCTTAATCATATGTACCTACTAAGAAAGCAGAATTTATTTTCCCTTTAAACGTTTCTCTATCAGTCTTTTGGAAGCGCTATAAAATGATAGCTCCCCATCCTCATGAAAAAATTTGGATACTCCTCTGCCGGTTCCCCTCGCCCATGTTAGAATTCCCAGCTACGGGATGCTTTTATCTCATTCTCGGTTATATATACTTTTACAACAGAACAAAGTAAATATGAGACTCTTATAAATTATTTTTAATTTTAGGAAGTCCTCTGGCTGTCTGATAATACAACGGACGAAGATTATGACTGCGCCTTTTGTAAATTGTACAATTTATTAAAGCACTCATATGCTGGGGACACCACAGATGCGATGAAAATAATGCAGTACTACACAAGGAAAGATGACATTAATGGTCTCATTCGATTAATGACATCTGTGGTGACATTAAAGTTGATTTTGATAAGGTCACGCATGCTTGAAACAGTTTCTGAATTTTCATCAAATATTTATTAAAATTGTAAAAATTAGAGAAAAGACTACAGCAAATGTGGTTTTACAACGCCCACAAACCTAGTAACATAGTTCGTTTAAGAAACCTTTGAAGCATAGAATATGTTTGATGATGCATATAAATTTGTAACCGGATGCTTTGATGTGTCGATACAAGCAATATCATAGAAAACCATCGATGTGCTCCAGTAGTGGTGCAATGAACTGATTTACTAGGTTAGTAAGATAGTTAGATGAGGTTTAACGGCCCAGTTTGCAACCAATTGGTTCAAGTCGAGCCGGCCACGGCCTTTTTTTGCAGTCGTGGCTCACTGGCTTGTTTTCCCTTACTCCATTGCTTATGCGGAGCATCACGCATAACGGCAGAAGGTTCCATTTTTAACGTCTTTAGTATGACTCGACCTGGGAATCGAACCCAGGCCTCCCGCGTGAGAGGCGGATGGACCTAACGTACAAGTGTCAGTCCTGGCGGTACATTTTAAGATCCTAGGGAGGTGATTCTTAGTCCATTTTCCTGCAGTAAGCCTGAATAATCAAATCATTTATAAAAATACCTTCAAACCTAAGGCAAATTTGATGGTTTTTGCGTAGAGTTTAATGCTACTCTCAACTAACTACTTGAGCATTTTCACGGCCATTGTAAGGCCTTCTAGAAGAGGAGGGTGTGAGATCCTTTGAGTCTAAATTTTGGCATTATTTAAGGCAAACTTTGGCCTTTCGCAGGCACACCTAATGGCACTTGCTTGGAGAAGAACTTCAAACTGAAAATTATTGGGGATGTAGCCCCCTAGATTTCCCCACTAGCTTCGACGGTCTGAAAGCATCGCGGTCTGGAAGTTAACATTCAATGAGTTTAAAAGACCTTGTTTATTGACATCGTGCGACATCATTTTGGAGGCCGCAAAGCAATGACAAACAATATACACACGAAGTAAACTTTGCACGCGCGTGTAGAAGACAACGCGCGTACCCAATCGGCTCACAAACCATCTGTCTGCATTTGTTAGTATAAGTTGCAACCATACGCGCTTGTCTCTATTAGAGAGTGCACTTTCTGGCCTATGACGTCATATGCAAAAGGTCTGCTGTAGCAAAATGTGCTAGTATGAAGGCAATTTGTGCACGTTCTTGAGCAACTGGGCAAGTACTACCATAGGTTACGAATGCGAGCACACAGACGTAACAACTCCCTGATGCGAAGAGAGATCAGGCTTCTCAAACCATTGAAGTGATAAGTACAAAGTGATGATCGTCCGGGAAGAGGATCCCTTTGCAACATGGCGTAGCTATTGGAGGGGGCGACTCGCCCACCGACGGAAAATTTTGTAGGAAATTTGTAGGCTCACATTGCACATTTTGAATAAGCGTTCTATTCTCAGTTTGTTTTTCTCAGTGGATATTGTTCAAAACCTCAAGGGAAATTTCTTAAACTTAACCTGCCGCCCACGTTGAATACGAGGGGTGTTAAGCCCAAAACAATTATGTTGTTAACATCATAATTATGCGTAGGCTTGTGAAAACACCCAGAACATTTTAAGCACATACAGAAGGAATCAGGAGACTCGTGTTAAATCACTTTTCACTCTAAAACTAAGCTGTCTTCAAAAAAGAAGTAATCAACGCTTCCTCGCGAATCTTTATATCATGTGAAATTTAAACACCAAACAAGATAAAGAAAATGGAACATATTGAAGTAGTCCTTAGCATCACACACGTAAATTATACTATCATCACGAGGACAATTTCCAGGAAAGGCAAACTATTTTCATAATATGTTGAAAATCGAGCCAAAGGTATTTTGGTAGGCGGCATGCAACGCCTAGAGATGCATGGTACTCTCTGTGTATGAAGCTTGCAGGTATACTGTTGTAAAAAAAGTACCTTATTGCTGGTAAAGTCAAATCACCAGGAAGTTAATAAAATGCTAGATTTTGCTTTCCTTTTACTAAGTTCGTCTTTTTATTTTACTTTTTAAGTTTAAAATTGTTTACAGTTGGCAATACAATAGACAAAAAGTTCAAATAAGGCAAGAAGACTTGACACAGTTCAAGTGTCTCCTCTAGGCTTGCTCAAACCCAACTTTATCTTCACCTAGGACAAGAAGTAAATTTCATCAAATGTTTTGGGACCATTTGTGCGGTAAGATGTAAAGTCGAACCCGAACGCTACTGTACTGCCTTCAGTTTGTTGTAAGATGAAAACAATGCGAATACTGGAAAAAAATATTTTATTTTTGAAGTGTACACTACAAAATTGTCTATTATTGACATTAGAATAATGAACGTATGGTAGGGTGAATAGCACAACCAATGACGTCATCATGTCATGTGAACCATTTTCTCATGTGCATATTCTAACGTACGCATTCAGTACAAGTGCAACCAATATGTTCAGGCATGTAGACTATGGTTCAGGCGGTGCAGTTGCCCGCTGGGAGGGCGTATATTACTCCTGCACCTATATGTCGGCTTCACTCGTAATACAAAGGTTATATACGTCAAAAGAGGAGTAGATACACCACACCTGCTGTGAAGGCAAGCGGAACAGTGGAATTTGTTTGAAAAATTGAGGAGATAATGTGATACAGAACGCTTGAAGCAAAATTTACAGTACACAAAGTAAATGAAAGCACCTTCAAAAAGAGGTGGGGGAAATATTCCCCTACCCCGGGATTTCTTCAGAAAGTAATACATGGAAGACATACAGTCTGCTACTGTACGTTATAAAGTACATTAATTTGGTCTGCTAAATTTTAATAATAAAAACATTACCCTACAGGACATTTCATTAAGTGTAAAAAAAGGTAAAGGAAGATAAAAAAGGGTAAAGGAAAAATCACGTGTAAGTCACCCGAATCCTTGTGTCCGGGACACAAGAGGCAACCGTGAACAAATGTGATTTTAATCATGATGTAAACAATATAAAACGATAAAAGTATTTCCTCTCTTCTTCCACATTCTCATATAAATATTCTTATTTTAACATTATCCTTACATCATCGTTAACACGATCATGTTTTCCCAAAAATTTTACCTTCAAGGGCCCTCAGATGTGTTTCTTTTACGGTAATTTATCACCAAATCGGATAGCCGCTGACGCTTGAAAAAGTCAATGCCTAATAAACGAAGCGTAAAGAGTCCTAAGAATCAAGCTATCGTTGTTATATGTCACAAGTGTCATTTGCAGGAAAATAAATTTACCTCTTCATTCGATAAGACTTTTTCACCAGGCGTCATTGCTTCTTAGAGATTATTTCACATGTCAGGTAGTTCTGGTAACAGCCGTGATGAGACGCAAGTCTTGTTGCCGTAGCAACCGGCTGGTATCTATACAGGATTTCCAACCTAGTTGAGAAGTTTTTCTATTGCTTGATTTCGATGTCCGCGCGCTATTCAGGTTATCTTTTACTACAAGTATTGCACTAAAATTAAAGTGATACAAAAGGGGGTAATGATTAGCTTGAATTATCTTTCGAACTCCATATTGAGTTGATATTATGTAGGCTATATGGCTCTGACAGGGGATACTTTTCATTATCAAAAACAGCCATCAAAATTCATCAAAATTTCCGCAGTTTGACCTCCTGTGACCTCAAATGACCTTTCACTTCCACCAAAACAATTGAGATTATTTTCTCAATAAGGAGAACTGACATCCAAAGGATGAGATGACATTAGGTTTTCCTATCCTAATATATCAAGTTTACGACCAGATTTCGAGGTTTTCACAGCACCGTTTGACACCTGGTGACCTCAAATGACCTTTTACCTCCATCAAACTAAAAAACCAGACCAACTATGAGATTCATTGAAGCTTCTGTTCTTGAGATAGTGTGTTTACAAGGGTTTAGTAGTTTGACTTTCGACCTTCGACCTTGGCCAAAAAACAATAGGGACCATTCACTTTATTCGGGGTTTCCACATACAAAGTATGAGATACCTTACAATTACTCAATTCAAGATACCGTGCTTAAGACCAGTTTTTGATCCTTGCCGAAGGCGATGGAAATATAAGAATCTATAAAATCACGCTGGCAAGTGTACGTGCATGTGTATGTACGTGTGTGTGAAATTCGCTTAACCTTTGCCTGAAAAACAGAGAATGGTTTGACAGAAAGGGGCTGCATCCCCACCCTCTAATCCCCTCCGCGAATAGTGCGCCCTATGATTGTGAGGTGAAATTCCAGAGTGGATGTCCTCCTGATCATGGGACCTTTGTTATTTTTTGAGAACAGAGCATAAAAAGTACAATTTTCTGAGAATTAGCCATTCCCTACAAATGGACTGGCTCCTCCAACCACAAAAATTAACAGGCAAAAATTTCAATAGTTGCATGTTTCTATTTTCTGAAATAAATGTTACCCTATCTTCAAAAACACGACCGTAGTGTTTCAAATAGCAAACACAAGCAAGCAGTTAATGTGTTTTACTTGGGATGAAATCGCATCTTCGATTGCAGAGAGCCATCTGGTTTTAACATACGATAATAAAAATTATAAAAATGTAGGGTACATTGTAATCACGAAAATATGCTTAGAAATTCAATTTTCCCGAGACGAAAAGACTTCATACCTTATCTACTATTCACTAATGCAATATAAAGTACTTGAAAACCTTCACAAATTATGTCTCAAATAGGCTTGAGATTCGTGTAAGTGAGTTTTTTAATTCCATGAAGTGATCGTTATTTTCCTTCTTTGACACTTTCGGAAGCTACTGTCTCCTTTTAAATCATTTTTTGTGTAAAAGGATACAAAAACTATGAATATACCTTAAACAGTGGCCTCTGCATGAAATGTACACGTCATAACCTAAGATTGTCACCATACGCAACATTTATTAGTTCTATGTCACCTCAAGATCAAGGAACGATACATGATAGGCACCAAAGGGTGCCGATTGCAACGAAAAAAATCTCCCATGATTTAGGATGCAATCCATAGCGTCAAGCAAATGTAATGTTTTAACCAGACTACTTCAAGATGAAAAATTAGAGTGAATTTCTTTAGAAAAATATAAATATGTAGGCTATGACATGAAATAAGGTAAAAAGAAAAAAATCGGGTGGTGAATTTTCTCAGCTTTGTGTTCCAATGCAACACACGCCAGTATCTCATAGTCAGATCGAGGAGCTGCAGCTCCTTGGCAGATAGTTCGACGCTAATTAATGCAGTTGTCCCCCTCCCCCTCCTTTCGATTTTCCTGGGTAATTCATGCCTCGATAGGTAACATAAACTAGAGCAAACTTGGCTTTTCCTATAAGAACGATTCCGAAGTTTGTTTTATCAGTTTCATCTGCTGTTTAAAGGGGCTCATTGAGTTGATCTCGATTATTTTGTGACGAGTTTGTTTCTAACTAGCCTCATTACTCACGGATAACTTCCTACGGTTACCAAAAATGTGAGAAATTGTAGTTTTTGTGGACAAGGGTTGCATATGATTAACACCTATAATGGTAAAAGTGTCTGGCCAAGAATTTGTCTACATGGTAGTAATCATTAATTAACCTGTCATCGCATTTCAGTTGTGTGTCAGATGTGCAGAATCTCTTGGTTTGACCATTTACCATCAAGATGTGAGTTAATCTCAATATGTGCGAAAAAATCATGAATCTTCTGAAACAAATCAATAAGCTCTTTAAGCCGAGTTTTTGAAAATAGAACGACATATTTTACAGTTGTTTGAACGGGAAGTGGGATGTATTCGAACGTAGATCTCCAAATTTTTAGACGGCAATATTTTTAATATCACCACCTGTATGTCCTTGGAGAAAATCTATACAACTTCGTCTACCTCTAATGATTTAGTCTAAATGATCGTAAAGAATAATATCCAACTCGACGGTGAAGAACTAACACTGAATGATCGAAATAAATGAATGAATGAATGAATGAATGAATGAATGAATGAATGAATGAATGAATGAATGAATGAATGAATGAATG
>WURT03340332.1:5148-24144 GCA_009936505.3 Holothuria glaberrima | reverse complement strand
TTGATACTTTTGGAATGTTTGAATATGTTTCCATGTAGATTCAGCACAAACCTACATCATATGTAGGGCATAACAAAGTTGCTAAACATTCCCTACAGCAGCATTAATATCATAAAGAAATTTAATTCTATGTCAAATTAATGTGCCGCGATGACATCACAGATTTCCTATAATGTACTTCATCTTCAGAAAAAAATGCATTTCTTTGAAAATTTGTATCTTCCAAACACTACAAGCTATTGAGATGTGGTTTTCACCTCCTAAAAGAGAAAAATTTTCTACATTTTTAAAGCTTACTGAATTTTGTCTCTGGACAATCCCTTTAACTATACTGCATTTACTTTAACAACATTGCTTCCCCATCATAAAATACTGAGATGCCATTTTTACTACCTATCATACAAATAAAATTGCTGCATTTTTGGAAACCATCATATTTTCACACACTTTCAATTTTCAAGGTTGCAAACATTAAAAATCTACTCTTTTTCAGAGAAATCAACAAAGGAAACTACGTCAGTACCAGCAACATACTGCAATAGGTAAAACAACACATCAACGAAAGAGACAGATAACACAGTAAGTCTGATGGTAAATTTCCCATGAAAAGAATTATAAGTCTACTGTATCACCGCATTTTAACCATTAAACATTAACTAAAGATTATTCGTGGAACTGTTAGGAAGAATATGCAGCCAACATTTGGTAGAAACCATATACATCAATGCCTGTAGCCCTATTACTGTTTCACATGCTGTTTTTGACAAACTCTTCAGCAAACTCCTAACTGGAGGAGTGATTCCACTTTCCATGGAATCTCACTTCCAGGGGAATATGTAACGCAGGGGTGGTGCAAGGATTTGCCCAACAGGGAGCCAAGCTAACCAACAGGTGGTGAGGCAGGGCCAGCAACGTGAAGCTTTGACAAGGACAACAGAGTGCTGAATGAATGTTTGAAACAAAATTTTGGGGAAAATTTCGGGATCTTTTTGGAGCACCCACCTGGTGCCACCCGTTTTAACACTTTCAAAACTAAGCCTTATACAACCATATTTTGGAGTAAAAGTTTGTGTTCTGTTGCAGCTTTTGATGAGGTAATGCAAATTCAACTGGCTTTTGAGCTTCTTTTAGTACTTGATCACAAGCATATTTCTTCTGTTGAACACTATGAACCTCTGATATTAGGTTACACCTCTTTATTCCAAGTCTCTATGCTCCAATACATGAAACCCTTAAATAGTCTCACCCTACACTGTAAAAAACTGTAGATTTATGGAACAAAAGAATAAAGAAATACATAAAGAAAATTAAAAAAAAGTGCTGTCAATTTATTTCCAAGAACTGACAGCACTTTTTCCATTTCCTCTTCATATTTCTTTATTTTTTGTTCTGTAATTTCATTTTACATCAGTCTGTAGACATTTTTTACAGAGTAAACTAAACCTAGCCTAACCCTTATCCTAACACTGACCTTTATTTACACCTGTCATAAGAGACATTGAAACAAAGAGACATCGGAATAGAGAGCAGTCCATAATTGGTACATGCTGGTACAGTAATCGACAATTTATATAGCTGTTATGATTTGATCCTGCATTAGGTATGATGTCATTGTAGGAGTCATGATTTCATTCAAATTCGCGACTACGGTCGAGGTACGCAATTCCAAAACTATTACAGCTACCTAAGCCTGTAACCTAAAGATATCCAAGTGTTTTTCATTTCTGTTTATGGGGAAATACTGCATATAAAATGCACCAACATAGCATATGGCAAAAAAAAGAAAATACCTTTAATCATTATTAAACCGTTCAGTCTCACCAATAAACTCTAGCAATAGCTTTATCTCTCAAAATATTATGGATTACAAGAGTAACAGTTGTTGCATCATTTGAATTTTTGAAAGATTAATGGGTGATCAAATTATTTTTGTAAAACAACTGAATTTCTCCTTGTGAGGGCCTTATTTCTTGAAAAGAAAGCTACTGTACAGTCTTATTTTGAATTAACACTGGTGTAAAAACATTGATTTTTTTTCGGTAAAACAACTCAATATTTCCCTTTAACTGATACTACCTTTCCATGCATCGGTTGTTTGATAGCAGTGCCAGGAACAGAAGTAACATGCATGACTCTAATTGTGAGTGTGAAAATAAGTTCATTAATACAACTACAAAGCTTTTCTTTAGTATGAATGCCAAACAAAATCTGTCAGTTTGATTGTACGTACAAAATAATCCACTCCAACAAATATTAGTTTACACAAATGTGGCTAACCCTAAGCACAGACACGTACTCTCTAACAGCGTCCTACCATCTGAAATTTGGCTTTAGTTTTTACACCTTTAAGTGACCTTTTTCTTTGGTTTTGTAGGTCAATCATTGTCCTCAGCATAATAAGGCTCCAAAATTTAAAGAAGTCATTTTCATTCACTTTATTTTTCAGAGTTTCCTTTAAATTAAAAAAGCAGCTGAAAAGCTACAAACCTACTGAAATCATATAACTGTCATGCAGGGTATAGTAAACTCCCTTAACCTTGCATATGACATATAAACTCAAGAAAATACCACCTGGTCATGAAAAACAAACAAAACCATCTAACTCATTCCAGGAACTAAGTCCTTAAATTTCTATTCAAATATGCTTTCTCAAAAATTTGAAACACATATAATTATAAGTACCTTTAGAGGTGTACATACTACATATTCAGTTGTTAAAAGTATTTTTAGATTTCATATCAATTTCCATGGAGGGAAAAAGCATGAGCAGTAAGGAGGCATTAACCAACTGTATACAATCTATGAACCTACCCTTTCCCCTCCCCCTCCCAGTGACAGCTTAGTATTTTTTTTTTTCTTTTTTATCAATTTATGAATCTGAACAATGACAAAGTATGGAAATGATTTAGCATAACTTGAGGACTTTATGATAAAAACACTCTACTTACAGCTTAGATGCTTTCTTTTGTCGAGTCGGTAAGCTACTGGTATTCCCTTTGTTCTCTTTAGAACCACAAAGGGTGGGCTGA
Source organism: Holothuria glaberrima (assembly GCA_009936505.3). Lineage (NCBI taxonomy): Eukaryota > Metazoa > Echinodermata > Holothuroidea > Aspidochirotida > Holothuriidae > Holothuria > Holothuria glaberrima. The sequence continues at coordinate 21,115 of WURT03340332.1, read as the reverse complement.
GAGGGGGTCCGTTTGAAGGACCTGCGATTGAGTGACATGATGTTTATACATCAAAATCCAAGGCTCAAATAACGTTGGCTTGACAGAAGATTTGATGGTGTAATCTTTACATCTCTTTTTTTGTGAAACCTAAGATCTAATCTGCCCGTACTTAGGATTAAAATTACCCTGCTCTTAACCTCAAATTACAAAGAGATCACAAGCAATGGGCAAAGGCTGATTTTCATTATGAGAATGATATTTGTAAATATCATGTGGACATAAAAATAAATATTCCAGTATAAATTGATTTGTTCTCAATACTGAGGGGGGGGGAGGGACATGACCCCATTTTTAAATAATTTACTGTGTGAAAAATAAAAGTCAATGGGCGATTTCTCAAATATTGGGGGGACATCTCCCCCTTGTCCCCACAGGATCGCCACCCATGCAAGAAACTACACCAACACATCTGAAGAAACTACACTTCACATTACAAGAGACTTTTTCTTCTTTTCTCAATGATATTCCAACAACCCGTAAGTCATGTGACCTAACAAATCAGTAATTCTATCTCATCACTGGTCATAAAAAATATCGCTTGGCAACAAATGGGTGAAAGTTGCATCGTATCACCAGGAAGGTGTTACTTTGACAGGAGACACATCTTTAACCGTTTCTTTGAACCTAGCTAGTTGCCAACAGTAATTCCTTTTTGAAGTAATCTTCCAGATACAATAGGCTTAAAGGTACTTAAGAAACTAAACACAAAGGTTCATGTCATCTGCTAAACCTTGAAGAGCGGCACATGACAATTTGCCCATTTATTTTACATTGCCAGTCGTTTCAGTTGCAAACTGATTTGCCCCTTTGTGGTATGTTGTGAACCTTTTAAAAATGTTACATTGTCATTCCTTGTTACATTTTGAGCACGACTATAGCACCTTAAAGTTGCGAAATAATGCGCAAATTGATGAAAAATCAACAGTAACATATGGCCTCATAGCTCTTTTCTGCACTTGCAAATAGCATAGGCAGGTCTTATATTACAAGGATCTTTAGACTTTGTCACGAAAAACAGTCGTTTTGTTTGTTAAAACATTGGCGCTTAAGAGGCTGTCGGCAACTTGCTACACATCAAACCATTGTTCAAGATAATCCTATTGTCAGCCTAATAGAGTCGTTGACAAAGGTTGGCTAGGATAAGAAATAGCAGTTACAAATATTGGACAAAAGAATTGGAGGTTCTGAAGTCCTGTGATATGTCATTAAATGATTACCTCCTCACTCTTAATCCGATCAAACAGGATTAAAATAAATTACATTTTAAGTTGGATCTCCTGTCAAAGTAACACCTCCCTGGTATCACATCGCTTTGTGTCCTCCCTAGTGTAAAAGGACCTTTGAGGTTATATTCTGGTATAAAGTACATTGACACCATGACTAGTTCTACCAGATATCTAATAGCTACATTTTATTACCTAGCAAACTGCAGACTATGACAGACAGAAACTTTCTAGAAATAACTCAAAGGAATGGACAGTCTGCCAAAATTTGTTCTCAAACAACAGCTTAATCTTACAAACCTCCTTTTGTTTAGGCTATCTCACAAAAATTTCTTTCATGAGATCTCTTTATGTCAGAAATATTAGACTTGAAAGGGAACAAGCAGTCACACCACACTTATTTTGGAATGTTGGCTAATTCTTACAAATCCCTTCTTATTTTGCTTACAAGAATTTTTCATGACATTGACAAAAATTAATATTGCATATTAAAAGGGAAAATGCAGTCACCCCAATCAGAGTTTGTATGCCTGTCACTCTAGTTCATGAATGGCCTATTTTGATCATGTGGCAGTATTTTGTTACTCAATTGTGAAATTCAAGGAGAATTTCTACTTGCTTTACCTATTGTTTGTAATAGTTATGTTCAAAACGTCTTCAGAGGTGTTTGTTATGCAATAAGTTGAGATTTGCAAGAGTTTGCTGATTTTTCAAAGCAAATTTTGGTGTGACTGCCTATTGCCTTTAAGGTAAACGAGTGAGTTGTTATGCAGGAATATCAGTGTTTGCATCAGGTACCTGGGTACCCGACTGACGATATTACTACCCGGGTAGAAAATTACTACCCGGGTAGCATTTTTCTATGGTTTGCTTTTAATCATTGCACGATTATTACATTTTACAAAATGTTTTTCACTTCATCTCAATCAGGACAAAGTTGAAATGAATTTTTTAGTAAATTTTGTAAAGCATTGTGATGTATAGTTTTTATCAGTTAGTTAGATGGGGTTTTACAGCTCAGTTAAACCAAATGGTTAAAGCTTGGCCAGCCACAGCCTTTTTTCAGTCATGGCTCACTGGTTTGTTTTCCCTACTCCATTACTTATGCTGAGCATCAAGCACAATAGCAGTTAAGGTTCCATTTTTAAAGTCTTTGGTATGACCCGGCCAGGATTTGAACCTTTGACCTTTTAATCAGATCAATCCGATCAAAGAAGAAAAGAGAGGCTGATAAGTCGAGTCACAAATTGTATGTGCATACAATGCACTGAAGTCAGGTGTCTGGGTACCCGACGCCTAATACATTTTGGGTACCCTGGTATGAATTTCCTACCCCGTGCAAACAAGTAAGGAATATGCATTCAAACTGGGGTGCCTGCATTCTCCCTTTGATGGTAAATCAATGACAGAGTCATTCTGTAGTTGATCACCAAGCACAATGGCAGTAGGTTCATGAATTTTGCAATTCACTAAAAACGATATTCCCGATCATTGAAAAGAGCCACTCATAAATCAGTATACCATGGTGGACAGAGTGAGAAATCCCAGGGAAGACAGGGAGGATATATTCCCCCACCCCCTCCCCATCCCAACACCGGTGCTGTGGCTGAGTGGATAAATGTGGTGGCATTTGAAGCAATGTAGCTTAGCACCGGGAGGTTCAGGGTTTGATCCCCGACTGGGTCAAAGTAAGGTGGGTCCAGGAGCAACCGTTGCTTTTCTCATCTGAACTGGCCTTCAATAAGACACCAAATTTGATCTCAATTGTTGAGTTGGTTAGCCACCTGACTTAGAATTGTAATTTAAGCCATACATAGGCTTGTCCCACTTTCGTGGTGGCTTAGCATTGTAAAATAACTGCCCTTCAAGGCCTAAATTATTATAAATTAGAGATGATCCTAAATTCTTTTTTTCAACAGTAACTTTCACTTTTTAATTCCTTCCCCAGCCCTCTCCCACCCCACTTTCTTTACACATATTTCTGCTATACTATAGAGGTAAACTAATTCAAACTAGGTTGACTGCAACCTCCCTTTAAAAGGTAAATACTGTCACCCCAATTTGGATTAATGTACCCGGATATCATATTTCATGAATGGCTCAAGAATCAAGGACGATTACTTATCTCATTGAATTGTGAAATTCACACAGAGGAACCCCTTGGACTACCTTGAATATGTAATATTTATGGTGATCTGAAACATCCTCAAAGATACTTGAAGGGAAGTAAGAGGATGTTTGTGAGATTTAGCTGTTGTATCAAAATAGGTTTGGAGTGACTGCTTAATCCCTTGAGTACAACTTCACAAATAGATCCACTCATCCTTATAAAGTGCACTAAGCTACAGTTGCTTTCATCAGAGTCAAAAGCTCTTCCAAGAAGTGTACCTGCTGAATAAATTTAAAAGGGAAAATGCAGTCATCCCAAATTGAATTAGTATACCCCGATATACTTATTTATGAATGGCAGTTTTAAATCATATGACAACAATTTTGTAACTGAATTTTTAAATTTATTCAAAACAACCTCTTTTTTACTTAGAGAATGCCACATTTATGTTCAGAAAACATTATGAATGATACTAGCAATCAAAATAAGAAGAGATTTGTAACATTTACTTCATTTATCAAAGTAAGTTTGGGGTGACTGGCTTTTCCCTTTAAAAGCTAAAGTACTTATGGAGTGTTCCACAACCTGCCGACATGTAACCATGCATGCAGATGGACTAATTGTTATACAGTACCCTTGAAGGTTAAAACTGGCGAATAGGAAAATGCAGGTTTGAAGGTGTCATTTACAAGGGCAATGTCCATGTCATGCGGCAAAACTACCTGCTTTTCTGTCAAGGTCTTAAACCTCCTAGAATGATGTAACAATTATTTCTAAGACTTTACGCAAGGGTTTATATGGCAGAACATGTGCCACTTGTAAAGACTCGAAGTGGTACAGTACATAGAAAGGACTGTAAAAACTCATTCATGTTTCAGCTAACGTATTTATATGAAAACAGCACAACAGATGGTCAATTTTTAGAATTTGCAGCTGTAAAAATGCACCCCAAATTTTGTGATTTGTTTAGAATTTTTACTGTATGCCAGGGAGCTCTCACATACTCCTTAAAATTTGTAAAACCCTGGGGCTTCTTAGTATGCTCCCCATGAGCCTCACTGGACCTCATACCAGACAATTTTCTTGCTTTAAACACTGCTCTGCTAACTGCACTCATTTTGTGCTTAGTGACAGATTAGTTAAAAATAGTTTCATCACATGGCACTTTAGAAAATTAAATTGAGAAAGCCTGGTATAGTTAGTCTTGTTGTAGTTGCTATCATTCCACTTGTTACAGATTTAGCATTAAAGTCCTTGAAGCCAGAGCACTGACCTATGCAAGTGCACATGCACTGTTCCATCAGAGAGCTGCTCTCCAGAGCTCCCTGGCTTTGTAACCCAATGGTGCCGTATCATTTGAATGGGAACATATACCATGAATCTCCCAAAACTTTAATCTTGCAGGCAGACCTCTGTAGAATCAGATCTTTCTATTTTTATGAACAATAGAACTATGGCATTCAAACTTTAGAAATGAAACAATAGCTTTCACAAGAAATTATATGAACTTTTACTGGTATAAAACAATGATTCATAATTTATCACCATCAGATTTGAAGAAAAGGGGCGACGGCCTCATCAATAAATTTTGTTTTGAAATTTTGATCATTAGCTGTGCTTTAGAAAGGCCAAATATTACCTTAAAAAATGCCAAAATAGGAGCTACATATGCTCAGTTCGCCCTCCCCCTCCCCCTCTGATGTAGGTGCCTTCTGGCATCCTTGTAATGGAAGCTCTAAACAGAAATTATTGACATCCTTAATAACATGTAACTGCATGAACAATCACTTGATTGATTCCTTGCCAAAGAAAAGTTTGGATTTCAGATGATACGAAAGTTCAATTTCACTAAATCAGCTGAATTATAAGCTATGAAATCAAACATAAGCCTACTATTTTTGTTAGGGTTCTGGAAAAAGTGAAGGGGCCAAAGGGTATGGGAAACCCCACCACTTTCAAAAGTGGGGGAGGGAGACATGTCTCCCGTACCCCACCTATTGCCACCGGTGATTTTTCATGTACGTAAATATTGCACATTTAACGTAAACCAAGAATTTATCCTGCATCATATTTACAATTCAGTTGCAAAAGAATTTTCAGTATTTAAGAAAGGCCTTACATGAGCTAATGCACTCTTTGTATAGTACTCCATATTTTTTCCTATGAAGTGCTGCTAATACTTGATATTGGCCCAGCATGCAATGTTAAAATGTTTGACATAGAAAATGAGCTTGTTCAAACAGTTTTCAGCAAAACAGCTGCACATTTTACAATCATCTGAACCTCTTACACTGTGTTGGAGGATTATGCTTATTTGCTCTTGACATTTGCAAACATTTTCATAAAATAAATGCCCCTACATTATTTGCCAAATAGTCTGACATCGCGAAGACAGGGGCGGCATTCAAACTGGGATGTTTGTGGACTTCTGTTTTTTTGTTTTCCTAGTTTAAATTTGGAGCTTCATCTGTAGGCATGCCATAATGATAATAAAATAGGCAACTGATATTACTTCCTGGTATTATGGTTATGACTTTTACCACTGTTGGTTGCTTATAACAATTGATGAAGACATTGTATGATGATTCAATTGAATGACTTAATAAATATTGGTGGGGAGGGGGTGGAGGTTGTTAAGATAATAAGGAACAAAGAACAACTAGATGTTTAAACTTAATTTCAATTTTAATTTTACACTTAAGTTTGAGTTCCTTGCTCATGCCATTTAAAATTGTAGGGTGTACGAACCTCATACTATAGTTAAAATCTTACTTACTCAATGAAAAAACAAACAAAAATTATGATCAGCATGTATCCAGGCCAGGGGCTTCTTACAACATGGACAGGGCAGCCTACACTAACTTCACTAATGTCCTTTGCATAAAGTGTCACCATAAGTACCCCTTTAGGCTTACTATTATGGCTGCCTCCTGTGTCTTGTGTGTCAAGTTTGGACTTCCTTAGTGGTTCAGTATTGACAGATTATGAAAAAAAAACTTGAAAAATTTTCAGAAAATGTAACTTTTGGTAAAACTCAACAAAAAGAATGAAGGACTGTGATATTGTTCTCTGATTAAGTCACGTCTGTAGTTTGTCTGAAATGTTGCAGATTCATCTTCAAATTACACAAAAGACAGCAGCACAGCGATCAACTCCGTAAGCTTAGATTTGTTTCGTTGGTGGGAACACTATAGGTGATATGATCCTCTGTCTGTGTATAGGATATCTGTTATCCAAGCACACCCATAACCATCCACAAGGTCAGGTAGGATGGGGAGCAAATCTCATCGTCTGTGTTGGAAACCGTGCAATCACATGAACCCTCATAGAAGACAGTATAACACCAGGAAGGTACCATCCTGTACTTCACTGATAACACCCTTCATGGCTAAATGGAAGTTAGCAGTCAAAACAACTAGAGTGCCATGGTTGGTTCTTATACTGAGTTTACAAAAGACCTCACTGAATCTCAACTTGGAGTTGTGTACTGCTGAGCTGTACTCTCTATCCAAAACTGTACAGACAGCAAATTTTTATTGGGGGAGGCTTCTACAGGTCTCCACCATGTCACAGGAAACTTGAGATTTAGAATTGGTACTTTTCACTTTTCAATTTCCGAGGTGGGGGCACTTTGGGGGAAGAATTGGGGTTTAACTAACCCTCCAACTTTTCTCCCCTCCCCCGACTTAGTTATGCCACTGCCTCTACCCCTGTATTTGTCTACATGGTGGCAACAATTCAAACATGCATCCTATCTTTCTTCTGCCTACCAACATTGCCTACACTCAACCTGAGGAATAGTAAAGTACTGGTGCCTCTCTACCAGTGAAGCCATATTTTTCCTACATTAGCCTGCCCTGCAGAGCAGGTGTATTTAACTCACTCGTTCCAGGCTTCACAAGCTACTACATGTCAGACAGATAATTGAGCAAGACCACATGATTGCCAGCTAAGCAGGCTAGTTAATCAATCCTTATGTTCCTATATCATTCTTTTTTTTTTTTTTTTTTTTTTTCATATTGTCATTTTCAATGTCATTCTGTTGATACTGCTGTGTCACATACATTCAATCTGTTGGTTTCATGTGTGACTAAAAGTTCTACAGGTTTACCTTTAAAGGGCTTACTGAGTTGGTTCACCAAATTCATGATTGATTGTTTTCACGCCTGTTGAGTTTTACTCCCATCTTTATGGTAAATGGTCAAACTAAGAGATTCTGCATATCTTACACATAACTGAAAAGGCAATGATAGGGTACTTAATGATTGAAATCATTTATTACAAATTCGTGACAAGACACTTTTTACCAGTAGGTATTAATCATATGTGATCCCTGTCCACACAAACTACAATTTCTCATGTTTGTGGTAACAACTATAGGAAGTGATACATGAGTAAAGAGACTAATTAGTAACATTGTCATGCAATGATTTCCTTCAAACTCATCACAAAATAAGTGATATCAACTCAATGAGCCCCTTTAAAGTTAAGCACATCTCTTAAAAACTTTAAAGGGAAAATGTAGTTACAACACTTTGAATTAGTAAACCTTAGTATCCTAATTCAGGATTGGTTCCTTTCAATCATGTGACAATATTTTTGTAACTCATTTGTTAAATTCCTGTTGAAAACTCCTTAGTTTACCTCATATATTCAACATTTTTATTCAGAAATATAATGATACATGTAAGAGAAACAAGAGGGGCCTTGTTATGATTAGCTGATGTGTGAAAAAAAAATTGGGACAACTGCTTATTCCCTTTAAATGTTGCTTGAGGACTCTTTATTGGCCAATTTTTCAGTGACCTCTTTTGACATTGTTTATAACCCCCTTGTAGAGTTTGTCACCTTGTGTCCAAAAAGGTTTTATTTTGGTCTTGGTTTGATTCCCATTTTATCTCTTTTTCATCTCAGGGTTTCTCCTGGTATTCTTTTGTGAGGCCACCACCTGACAGTTCTTGGCCACCTCCTCACAGAAATTTGCAATAATTGCCACCTGTACTGTACTAGTTATAGAAACTTGTACTGATAGTTCTCCCTCACTGTTGGTGCCAAAGCTGGCACCATATTACCCCCATTGAATAGTACCACCTCACACTCTCTAAAACCTAGGGAAAACCCTGCATCTTGCCTACATATATATTTATATTTTAATACATTCTTCTCCATTTTATTTCATATTTAATTTCTTTTATGAGGTTTCGAATCTTTTTTTTTTTTTTTGTAAAGTACAGTACTAATATGCACTTAAAAAGGACTTATACTTTTGCAGCAGCTATATAGGCCCTAAATGGAATTATATGATAATAATAGTAATAATAATAATAAAATTGCAAAATTTTAAGCCAGAGTTTTAAGTACCCAAAGGTGAATACAAATAAAAACCTAAAAGGTCCAATAATGTACCTTAATTCCATAATTCTCTTTGATCTTTTAAACTTGACTTAACTCACTTTACTGGACAATTTTGAAAGATCTCTGAGGGACAACTGTCTGTTCAACTCCCCTGCCCCCCACCCCTCCTTGCCAGGGTTACTATGTACCAGGCAGTGTGATTGTGAGAATCCAGAATTGGCAAATGGATTCCAGTAAAAAGTCACACAAACAAAATTTGAAATTCACCACTCAGTTCCAAAATGATCCCTCTCAAAAATCTGAAATCCCTCTTTTTTATGGAGCTAAGGAGGGAAAATCCCTCTCAGAATTTCCGAACTATCGCCAAACCTGCCCCTCGCTTATGTTTGTGTTTTATGTCCAAAGTTACAGTCTGCAGTCTGCTCCTTGTTAGTTTTGATTTTATCTCATAGCTTTATAATATTTTGTTCACACGTTTTATAGTTTTGGGCCTATTTCAGTTTTTATTTTCTTCCTTAAGTTTTGAGGTTGCCTTACCTTGTTAAAGTTCCAAGAGTAACTTAGCTTTTAGAATAAGTGTTATATAACTTTGATGGTAATAAAAAATTCCCTAGACCATAAATTAAAATACTCAAGAATTAAATAAAATCCAAATACCAAGGATGGAACTTGAACTTGTAGTAGCATATAATATACACAGAAATTTTCTGCCTATGTATTGCCCTGAATTGTGCATAAAGTGAAGGGGTGGGTCAGGGGTGAGGGGGTGGGGTCAAGCAGAGGTATGATCATTCAACTTTGGGGTGAAGTGCATGTGTCTTTAAAAGTGGCTCAGAAGACAACTGTTCAGCACATCTGATAGTGCAATATACAATGCACTGTACATGGTGCAGCACAACATGGAGTTCCTCAAACTATAATGCTTGTGTGCCTTGCCCCTTCCCCCTCCAAACATCCAAAAATATTTAAATCTAGTTTTGGAGCTGCATGCATGACATTCATGGACAGCATGTCATGGTCAGTTAAACAACTGAGGCATACATTATTCAGCCTAGAGGGCAAAAAGACTATTCTCCATCAGACACACACACAATTGTAACCATTAAATCACTGTACATTAATACAGCCTTGAATGTGCATGATGTAGGCATGCATTATGGTGAATGAATGCACTATGCAACTGACATAAAGAAAAGAAAAAAAAAAGTGGTCAGGCATCAAAGGACAAAAGGGCCTTCCAGATACTTTTTCAATGTCAGTCGTGTGAAAAAAAATGTAGATTTCGCCAGATCTAAATATGATATTAAATACTTATTTACACTTGATGGCAAAAAACAAACTAAATACAAAAAAATCAAACAAAATCCTGAAAAACTCACCACGTGTAAAATTATTCCAAATAATTTTTCAGCCACGGTTATATCCAACTACTACAGATGTGTCATGTGTTCGTTTTGCGGAAGTTTCTTTTATGCAATGTCATTTTAAAACCAGATACGTCAAAAATGAGTGTGTTCTATGCACGGGATGGAGTCCTACAAGTATCAGACAAGACCACTCAAATGTGAGGAAATTCTTCTTGAATATTTGCTGGTTAGATCTTTCACATTTGTATATGCAGCTAGCTGGTAATTATAAAGGTGGGTATAGTATACTGCTTAACCTTCACACATACGTAGGCACAATTCAGAATGAACAAACGTGTACTGGAAGGACGATACTGGTAGGGAACAACGCAATTGAATTATGCACAGCATATATGCTGTGATGTACAAGATATTGAAAGTACACAAACCATATTGAAAGTGCAAACAGAATTTTACGACAAAAGTACATAAAGAGAAATTAAAATGTGCATCTCATCACATGGTGCAGCATGTGTCCAATAAGCAATCACGTGTAAAGTAATTGACAATTCAAGAACAGAGAAATGTTAGCAATTCTAATAGTCCTAAAGTAAGTGTGAATGTACAACACCCTATTTCATAGGCAGCTGAAGTTGGGCTCAGAGACCAATTGGTAAATCTGGCCCTATTTAATTCCTCAATTATACTTGTCAAGTGCTCAAATTTTGAACTTCCTCACTCCTCATTTTACTATGCTTGCATTCCCCTTGTGCACCATATATGTTCCCTTTGTCACATAAAATGTACTCATCTTGCTTTGCCTATATTTATGAGTCTTTTTGTGCATCAAATGTTCTCCTTGTCACACTGTCCTCATTTTGTAATCCTCGCACAACCTCTTTTGTGCACCACATTTCCAGTGTCACACTGTCCCTATTTTGATTTGGCTATGATGAATATACTCTATCATATGCACCATGTCATTCTTTTGTCACACTGTATTCATTTTATTATCCTTGCACAACCTCTTTTGTGCTTCCAGCGTTCCCAGTGTCACACTGTCCTTCCTTATTTTTCTTTGGCTATACTCTATTGTCCACCATATCTCTCTCTCTTGTCACACTGTCCCCACTTTGTTACACTTGCTCAACCTTTTTGTGCGTCAAATGTTCCCAGTGTTACACTGTCCTCATTTTGCTGTGCCTTAGATGAATGTACTCTATCATGCATCATGTCTTTCTCTTGTCACAGTGACTGTCCTCATTTTATTATGCTTGTAATTATGATGCCCCAAGCATTAAAATGTTCCTCAATAATTATTCTAGCACCTGTTGCATGCCACTTTCACAAAATTTAGCAAATATTGACATTCCTGGAGTAAAATGTTTGTCCTCAGCTTATCAGCATTTTATTCTGTGTGCATATGGTAAATTTTAATAAACTATGCTATGAACATATTATGAGGGCTCTTCAACATGTGTTCAGTTCATTCCATGATTACTATTTTGAGTGTATGACCTAAAATTCCGAAGTTAAAAGAAACTAGAACATAGTACAGGCCTATGTACAGCTAGCGACATCTTGCTCAGCTGCCATGATTATCAGGTTCATCATTCTCAAAGATGCTGCCAATTCCCACTTGCAGCAAGTCCACTATAATGATAATAACTATCCACTATAATAATAATAATTATTAATATTTGCATTTCAATCGTACCAATACCTAGGCAGTCTACACCAAAAGGTGCAGCACATTTTTAAGTCCTGTTCAACAATAGATTGCCCCAGAGACAATTCCTCCAGTGTAGTGGCAGATGTAATAGCATGCTTGATGACAATGCACCCAGGTTACCCCTGGGTGGAGAAAGGCAAATGAAATAAAACATTTTGCTGATGGACTCCTATTGCTACCACCTTTTTTACGATGTAAAATGTTTACTTCCTTGTAACCAGATGCTATATTTTTCTTCAAAATTCATTTCCGTTCAGAACAGAATCTTTCTATTCAATTTGATTCAATCCAAAACAATTTCAATTCAATTCAATTCAAATTTCAGAAGGGAGTAGACTAACCACCATAAATTTGCAATCTGATGCATCAAAAACAAGTTCTACCCCTGTATTTTAGGGCCAAATTGAAACTGAAAGTAAAGAAAAGCAAAGAAATCACAGAAAAAAATGTGAGCCTGAAATACCGACAAAACAGGGTTATTTCATTAGTCAGGTTTCAAAAATTGAAGCTTCCTTAAAATTAGAAGGACAATATCTCCACGTCTAAACAAGATACAGCGATGTGGTTCTTTGCATTGCATTTAGAACTTTACCCTCCTTTCATTTTATAATTTAATATCTTACAATGTGAAGTGGTAAAATAGTTGTCCGATGGCAGTATTTTGCGATCAAACTACAAGTTTTTTCTTCATCACTCAACTATTTTCTAATGGCTGGCTTGTCATGAGATCTTAACAAATCAATTGCGATGATTTAATAGTCGCATCAAAATAAGTACATTGGTTTAACATCAAGAGATCAAAGTATAACATTTTCAAGTCAACTTTATGGCATCCAACATAATTTTTCACAACTTATAGTACAAGCCCAATTTCTTTATCAGTACGAGTGGAAGAAATTCGTGTGGCTATGATTTCATTAGAGGAAAATATTTCATTCACTATGCACCAACATGACATACAAAGAAAACAGCTGCAACCATTGTAAACTCACTCAGTTTCACCAGTCAGTTCCAGCAATAACTTTTTTCATTCAAATATTATGCATTGCATAACAAGAGTTACAGAAATTGCATTTTTTGAAAATTTGGGAGAACAAATTATTCAAGCAGGCCTTGAATTTTTAGACCTCAAATTACTGTGAGAAGTGTGATTTTTTGCACACCTCAATAAAGAATGGGAACTCAGTTCAATCTATTAAAGTTTAATAAAACAGCACACCTACCACACTCCTTCATTTCCTGAGGAGTGTGATTTGTAGCACACCTGTGAAATCTTATACTCAAGTCCTGTTCAAGCATTACAAATTAGTTAAATTAGCCTTAATTTCTCTAAGAGAAACATTATTTTAGGAAAAAAAAAGTTACTCAACTGCCTCAATTTGAATCGTCTATCATTCTGTGTGTACATGGTTTTAAAGATATATGATAATGTCTGTACTGCAAATACATTATCGCCCTCAAAATTTCCCTTTGACGTATACCAACAAAGATTATGTTACTATACTCACTATAACAAGCTAATGTGATCCAGCGTAAGTATAAACACCTACTTACAAGCCTGGCTGCTGTACACTACCGCTATTCTGGAATGATTTTGTACTTCAGCTAAACCCTGTCAGCAACTAGTCAGGATTGACAAACTTTGAGGAATATGTTCGTTTCAGCTACCGCACATTCTGCATACTATTCAATCTCAATCCCGACTTTCAATCACATAGTCTTTTCCCTTTTCCCTTTTCTCACCGATGTATACATTAATCAAAGTAAGATGGTAATCACAAGGAAAAGTACTACAGAATCAAAGGCCATCAATTATGTGGAAAATTGTTGGAGTACAACAAAGAATGCGCACCTAAAAGGGATGATAAATTTGGAGCAGATGAAACACAAGTAAAATATTACATCCCGTCTCTCTTATCCAAGCATGCGAATTCTTCATTCTTTCAACATTTGCTGGACATTAACGATGAAATAAAAACAAGCTGTTTGTCAGACTGCCTAATGATGGAGTGTCATAAGCAGACAAACCGTAAAAAAAACAAAAAGAGAGCACAAGAGATGAAGAGGTCCCTGGGATAAACAAGAAATCAGGGGAACTTAGTTCAGAGAAGGTAATCAGGACACAGGGAACAAAACATTGATCTAATGAGTCATAAATGAAAATAAGACGGACCATAGATGTCATCACAAGACAGGGGATAATAAGGAGACCATCAATTTGAAATCTGTTCTTTGTTCGTGAGGAGAAACACGATCATCACTGACTGATAAATTACATCTAATTTGATGCTCATCAATTTAATATTTTTTCACTTTGATTGCTAATTTCAAGACAGATTATTATAACAGATAGTCCCAGTTGTGTAGTGTGGGGAGAGCTTGGGACCATGACCACTCTACACGTATTGGTTCCCAGTCACCCTAACTAGAAAACTCAAGGGAATTTAGATATACCACTTCTGCATGTGAAGCTACATGAAATATTGGACCAACATGATTTTACCCCCATCCCCTTCTAATGAAATTCCTGTCTACTCATGTATTACCAAGCTATTTCCAAACTTCCAATTCAAATAACACTTTGTTTTGATTGTAGTTTGAACCTTGCAGTAAATTTCCTCTCAAAGAATATCATTTCCTTACAGAAAGTTGATAACCTCAAGGATAAATACCTTCATTTGAAATTGAAACATTGGAAGAAATTGAAACTGAAACCAAAAACTTCTATTTAGGTAAAAAAAATGTGCATTTAAAATCAAGACTTTTTCTAACTGTCTAGATCTCAGCTTTCACATTCAAAGCAAAAACAAAGAGACAGTTGAATTGACCCAATATTTACTCACCGCAAAGAATGACCTAGTGCTAATTTCTTCATCGCTGTGAGGTCCCCCTTTGGCCTTAAGTTTGTCTATCTCTGACCAATCCAACAAGAACTAGTGTAACATGATTACCTTGCATCAGTAATTTATTTCTCTGCCTTCAAGAAACAGCGACAACAGCGATAACAAATTCTGAGGCAAGAGAGTGTAAACAAAAACAACCATGAAAGACAAACCAACGTAAACAGATGAAACGTCATCTAGATTTGACTGGCGATAAGATCACCAAGTAAAGGAAGAATACTGAACTATGCATACAGAGATCAAGACACAGATGGTACGAAACTGCACAATATTACATGCATGCCTCCTGTGCACTAGTAAATGCCTCAAGTTAATTCCACTGTCCTTAAAGAAACTGCACAACAGTTGTATCAATAAAGCGGGGAATTAACCACAGTTTAATTTGATTAATGGCAGAGGTTGTGATATCTATATAAGGGTGTGAATAGTCCCAGCTGACAATTTATGAAGGTTCATAAACTGCACAAAGACATGTGGCGCCTGCACGTGAAAGCATGGTTGGAGAACTAGTTCAAGAGTGAGATAGAATACAAACGAATGCTTTACAGAATTAATTTGGCACTGCAAGGATGGATGTTTATGTCTTCAAACTCAGATATGAACAGGGAGCTGGAAGATGACTCCCTGGTATAAAACACAACTCTGAAGCCTACACTACAGTAGTTATATGTGAAACATCAATGGCATGTATTTCATTAATAATATCAGAGTTCTGCTCAAGACCAAGTGCTGGGTTCAAAGAAGTACCAGTTTGGTTCACTTTAAAACCCGGTACAGCTACATGTGCTGAAGGAGGGGACTGGGAAGGGGTGGAAGGGGATGGCATTTGCCCACCTAGTGATATCTTATGCATCACTACATGCCCTACCCAGTAATCTCTTCCAAAATGATTGTGCAGGTGACATCTGTTCAAGGTCTGTTGAAAATTATTTCTTCTCCCCCCCCCCCCCCACAGTTTTCCCACTGCACACATCTCAATATTTTATACACAGGATAATTCAGATTACAATGTAGTATGGAAGGCTAGGAAAGGGGGGATGCCACAAAATGATCCAAGGGGGAAGAGCCTCCAATAAAGGCAAACCCTAAAGGGGGTGTAGGTGGGGTGGGGGTGGACTAAAACATTTATTATCACTTGCTGAAGACACTGTGTAATATTTAGTTACAACTATATCCCCAACACACAAAACTAGGCCTATATGCTCAAATAAAACTTAAATTAACTTCACAAAATAATTTTACCTCCTTTAAGCTGA
>WURT03340221.1:6425-21658 GCA_009936505.3 Holothuria glaberrima | reverse complement strand
AGCAAAAGTATGTGCATGTATTCTTCTTGTTTCATTTTGTCTCATTTGTTTGAAGCTTACCTACATTTTTTTTACAACATTGCATGTTATGTATCCATGCTTCATCGTTTTTCAGCTTACACCTTGCAATTTAGTGTGATGAATTGCTAGTGACTGACCTGTAACACATTATTAAAGCAGTCAGTGATGACAGATAGCCTAAAGTAATGAGGTGATCGTTTCTCAACTAACATCAAATGCCAAAGGTATGTCTGAGGGTTTCCCCTGGCATTCTTTTTATGAGGCAACCACCTAACAGTTTTTGCCCACCACCTCACAGAAATTTACTATAATTGCCACCTGTACTGTACTAGCTATACATATACTGATAGTTCTCCCTCACTGTTGGTGCTAAAGCTGGCACCATACTACACTCATGGACTAATACTACCTCACACTCTTCAACACATGGGAAACCCTGTGTCTGAGGTGTGGACAAACCAAGCGTTCCAGCACATGCACGCTATTGACAAAAGAGCTGGAAAAGTTGACTTCCCAGGAATCTCTCACACATTTTTCTTTTCATTTATATATGAATGTTTTTAATTACACAAATTTATGCAAATTTCCCTCCAATTGCCATAGTTTCCAGTTCTCTAAACACCAAAATTCCTTGAGAAGAAATTTCCCATATTCTCCCATTTTTCCACTCATGGATGACAGGTGCTGAAGTCTACAGAAAATAACGTGTTGGAATACATTTTATGTTATGCACTCAAGTCTGCAAAGAGAACTCAAGCGTCACAGTTTATCATCTTACAGGTGGGACACCCTGAATACATGTGTAAAAACTTCCACTTTTGCGTTGACTGTAACACACCATACAACACAGTCAAAGTTGAGACAATGCAGGTGTACAGTGGCCAGGAATTTTTTGAGACTCAACACATCACAGTAAAGGAATGAGGTACCTTCTGGGGTGAAAAACAGGCCTTCCATCACAAGCACCAAGTCGAAAGCAGTTAAAGTCTAATAAGAGTGCCTCACACCAGTCTAGACTAGAAGTGTAAAAACATTGATTAAAGTTATAATCTTTCTTTCCGACTTCAAAGACATCCCGGTTTTTAAGTACCATCAAGATGTGTCCTGGCAAGAGGAAAACTGTTGCATAAGTACTTATACCTTGAATCTAGATCTATGTAGCGAGAGTCCATAAAAAATGCTACAAAATTGTACTTGTTTTGGGTACTTGTAACAACTGACCTACCTGTCTCTGACAATACTATTGCATGGGGCCTGCTGGAGTGTGATAATGTGTAGTGCGGGAGACTGGTGGGAAGGGTTGCAGGGCTCAATTTTAACAGTCGTCCGGTTGCCCATGACAACCAAATTTTGTTACAGACAACCAAAAAGTGGTGGATCAGTTGTCCATCGGACAACCATAAAATTTTCTTTAAATTAAGGCTCTCTAAGATTAGAATAAAAACCTCAATCTAGGGTGAAATATACTCCTTAAGTCTAACACAGCCCCTCAAGTGCATATCACCACTTCATTACAATAACCAAGTCTATCATTGAATCCCTAGTAAGCATATAAAAAAACTGGGATAGGAAGATCTGTGAGAAAAGGTGTTGGATAACAGGTTGGGCAGGCCTGGTCTAACCATTCCTCTACTATGTTTTGGGGAAGAAAGGGGAAGATGGCGAGTTAGAAGGCCATTAGGGAAGGAACAACAGTGTCCTACTGCATTATGAGTGCTGTGAAAGACAGGCACAGGCATATGGAATGTTTTTTGTAAAGGGGAAGGGGAGGGAGGAGAGGGCAGGGTATCTCTGAGGGAGAAAAACCTGATTTCCTGTAAAAATCACCATTTACCCCCAAAATCGGCATGAGATATAGGTTTTGCCGAAGGGCCAGGAGAGCTTCTGTCCCCCCCTCCCCCCAGGTACACACACCTACAGACTCAGGTGAGGAAAGTGAATGTAATAAATTTTATAAACATTTTCTTCAAATTGATGCAGAGTGAAAGCACAGTTTGCTCAAAGTCAAATGCAGAAATCAAAATGACAGTTTGAACAACATGAAGGCAGGAGAGACTGGGTACAAGGATACATGACATGATAAGACCTGGTACCTCTTGGTACTTAAAGTGATACAGTAACTTTAAAGACAATTCTTAAAATCCACCAGTTGAATAGTATGACTTTTGCAAAGAACATAATTAGAAAAACAAACCTGTTCCTTTACTAACTTAAGGAGCTTTGTCAATCTAACAAATCTGTAATTTGCAAACGATTACGTAGGATTTTGAGCGTGATAAAAAGTATGCTCTCTCCAATTGATTTGAGGGAGATACAACGTTTTGGGAAGAGACAAAAGAGCTTTCCCCTCATTTAAGAATGTATAGAATGTCTGACAATATCACAAAATCCATCCCCTATTCATTATTATTCATTCATTTTAAGGGAACAAAACTTACTTCTTGGTTGGCTTTTTCTAACTCTTCTTCTAATGTTGCAACTCTTTCTAATGCTACCCTCAACCTCTCCCGGACTTTCTCATCAAGAGCTTTATGATGCTCAAACAAGGATTTGAGAGCCTTGAGGACCTCGACTTCTGATGAGACACCAGCAGGGGATGAGGCTTGTCGTTTCACAACCGTCATTCTCAGCGATCGTTCATGTCTTGATACGAGGCACTCTAAATGTTCCAGAAGTAACTGTTGAATAGAGCAATGGGAAATATTGGTGATTTCTGTGTATGCAACAAGTCTCAAATTCAACATTACCTTTAATTCCATAGGGAGGATGTAGTTGTAATATGTACCTGGAGTATCATAGAGGAGAAAGCTTGAATTATACTGAGTAAAATACATCCTGGATGTCATATTGTTTGCCACTTAGAAGTGCTTTCCATTGATAATTAAGTAAACCATGTTGTCCTGTACAAACTAAGGTCACCAGTGCAATGCAGGCTGCACTTGGGGTGAAGACTGTCTTTCTCTCTTTGCCCGAAAATATTGCAAGCACAGCTACCAAGCTCAAAATGGAGAACTGACTCCTCAAAAGTATTGGGGCAAAGTGCTGATCACTTAACAGCTGTTTTGACAACAAACAGACAAATAAATACTCAAGTATTGCTACAATCTTAATTCAGAACAGATTTAAATCTGGAAAGGCACTATTCCTCAATCTATTCCATTTACAAAGAGACTTTTACTTCTTTTGCACAGTATTTCATACAATCTGTCAAACATGAATGCACAATGACTGGGTCTGAAGTTCATGGACCTATTCATAGGCCAGTTACCATGGTAGCTTAAATTAAGGCAGTGTTTTATCAGCTGGCCTTGCCCTTTGAAATTTGCAGGAACTCAGTCAACTGCTCTCCTGGGGAGTGAGAGGAGAGCTAATCGCTCTCCCTGTTTGGGGTCATTGCCTCATGTGCAGCATTCCATTCATTTGTAATGTAAGAAGTGAGCAGCCATCACCGTCCATTCTGTATGTCACCATAAGTAGGCCAGTGAAGAAAGGTTTACAGTTTGACGGCGGGCATTTTCATGCATGAAAATGAGCAGCCCATACCGGACGCACACAGAAATGTTCGTTCTACCATACTGTACTTCTACATATATGCATGTACTTTACACATATGCTTGCATGCATCACTTATCATAGGCTAGGCCTGTCATAAGTTATTGTGTATTACCTGTGCACAGTGTAAATATCCAGCATCATTACAAGATAGGAACATCTTGCAGCTTGCTGATGCACACGCAAGTAAACTGCTGTTGGGCTTCATGAAGGCATGTAAATGTGCATTAAAACGTGACTGTTCGGCATGACTCTACTACTACATAGGTTGGCAAATGGGTAAAACTAGGCATGGAAACGAACTGGGCAATACATACATCTATTGAAAAACATGGCAAAACAACAACGCCTTTTTGTTCAAATTTATTTAACAGTGTAGAACTGTCAGTGTATGTTTTCATTAACACTCTTGGCCGGAAATCGAGGAGCGCACCCATCAAAAGGCAAGCATTGGTTTTATGCACCTCAATTTCTCGTGCACTTGTAACTGAGAAGTAACTGTGTTTCTGAGCACTCAGAGGTGTCAAGCATTTGCAAAAATACACATAAACATATATTTTTGGTGTATACATACCACATGAATGCAAGGCATGCTGTTCTAACAACAGCATATTCTTGTGAGCATATTACTGAACAGAACAGTGTGCTGGTATTCATGATTTGACCCTAATAGTTCAAGCTCTATGAGGAATTACTTTCAACGACAGTGTAGGTATAGGAGTTTGATAGCGACACTCGTGACATCTTCGACCATGCTATCAACTTCTATCAGGTACACATTGCAAGTAGGTGAGGTTTACATTTTAAGGAGTTTGAGTTAGATGAGGTTTTACGGCTCAGTTTCTAACCAATTGGTTTAAGATAGGCCGGCCACGGCCTTTTTCCAGTTGTGGCTCACTGGCTTGTTTTCCCTACTCCATTGCTTACATGTTAAGGAAGAACAGAGTGAAATGCAATGTACACATCCTTCAGAGCTGGTCATTTTACACTGGCTAAAGAATATTTGAGATCAGCAGATGAAATGAAGGGTCCTTAGTATGAGATTAGACATGTTTATCTTTCTTTTGTATATGGTTACTCAATTCTGGCCTTTTCAAAACAACTCCTTTCTGAAGTATTTTTTTAACATTCGAACTTTCTAGAAGTGCAGTTTAAAGTGTCCTGCTATATGTACCAAAATTTGGCAGCAAGAAAGGAAAACCACTTGTGGTTAATATCCCAAGTTTCCTCATCCCTCTTTATCCTTAATCCCACCTCCTTTTCCCAATTTCCCCCTCTTCTCCCTCCCCCCATGAACATAGGAAAATGAAGTAAATATTTAAAACTCCCTCAACCTCCACCCCACCCCTAAGACAGGAACGTGAAATATTACAATGCAACACTGTCTGCACATACCACTCAACAAAACCATACAGTAGTTTGGGGGATAAAGATCCCAGGCCTATGGTACTCACTAAATCTTACTGTGAGCATGCTAAACAGTGTTTAAAGAGGCTGTTGCATCACTCAGACCTATTTAAGAATCTCCTGTTAGCCCTATTAACAACTGGTACCTACACTCAAATTCAAACAATAGCATCACTCGATGACTTGTGCAGATCAGCAGCATGCTCAATGCAGAGCAGACAGTTCACACACAGAAGTGTGTGGATATGACCTTGAGCAATTTTAACTCAGTACAGCCTAGCTAAGGTGGCTTCACCTGGGAGGTGCACTAGACAGATTTTTCTCTTTTCAGATTGGAGGAAAGACTAAAGTAAACTTATAAGAGGGAAAATTACTGTTGTCTAGGGCAAGCTTGTCTGCCCTTTTATTTCATTTTTGTAAAATTTCTTCAAGCAGTGACATTTAATTGATCATCACTTCACAAGAATAGGTTACCCAACATCATGCTTCTCATACATTTCTCAAAACATCCTTGTAGCAGCTAAGTACACTGTAAAGTCATTTCTGAAGTATAAAAGGGAAATTCCCCGGCTAGTGCATATCAAAGAAGGCACTCTTAAAAACTAATGTAACCTTTACACAATCTATGTACATTGTAAAAATGTCTATTTAGTCAATCAGAACATTCTAGTAAATCAAAGCATTTTGCATAATGTAGCTCTTGTACACTGTACTTCAAAGCAAGCAAGGTATTTTCTGCAAAGCAAAACCGTATTGGAAAAGATTGAATCATAACTTTCCGAGTGTCAAAATATGTTATAAGGCTACTGTTGGGGAAAGAAAAGTATACTTACTCTAGTATTATTTCTCTCTGCTTTCAATTCATTTATTTCTTCATCTTTTTCTAAGAGGATCTCCCGCATCTGATTCAGCTCTTTGGTTAGAGTAGCCAACTCCTAGGATGAAAAACAAGAAAAGAAATTTCATAAGCTTCAGATTTTTATTCAGTCACTCTGAAGATTTATCCCATCACTTCAAGAATGGATGCAGATAAAGTAGGACTGATTTATTCAGAAGTGACAAAAAGTAAAAAAAGATAGAAGAAAAAAGAAATGAAAACCAATCACAAGAAAAGAAGAAATAATGTTTATCTTGGAATTGAATTTTAACAAAGCATAATCTCAATGCCCTACCAAGACTATCAAAGAAAAGTCTAGCAAAAAGCAAATGGTCTTGGAAGATGTTAGTTCCAGACACTAAGACTAAGATTCAAAGAGAGAGAAGTGTAGCCAACCTTGAGCGAGATGAAAAGAAAAAACTAATGTAAATATAAACAAGGGAGACCCTGTAGAATTTATGAAGTGGAAAAGAAATGACCAGGTGAGGCTCACTGCAGGAGTTCCTGACATGGCAAATGGAAAATTGGAATGGGAAGGGCTCTAGACCCCTCTTCCACTATATCTCATTTGCCAGGTTTAATTGCAGGTAAGTAAAGGTTACATATACAAACAGAAGGAAGGTGGGGCAAAGTACACGGCTCTAATCTCATATGGCTGAGAGGCTGAAGCTCATCCCTCTCTCTCTCTCCAACCTTCGACTACCACCCGAGTTCAGTAAAACCTATTTCACAATCAGATTTTTGGGAAACAATAGGTAGTTTTCTCAGGCAACTAAGTGTTTTTCTCCGGGAAAATGGTACAGCCTCACCCATCCCCCCTCCCCCCCCCCAAAAAAACTTGTAGATATGATCTCAGCAATACATTAGGATGGCATGGGATGGAGTTTACCTTCACACAGTAAAGATACAGTAGTCAGGTAACACTTCAGAGAACACTAGAATAGAGCCTGAAAGAATCTTTTTTGTCCCCAAATCCCCAAAGTTCCCTGGTTTGGGATTTACCTCCAATCCACACATGCAACCCTCACTTACCCATAATGAGGTACCAAAAAAACCCTTTTTCACTCATTTGAATGGATGCTATAAAAGGAGGGGGACAGGTACCAAATGCAGATTGTTATGTACTTTGTGAAAATGTTGGTTTTTTAACAGGAACCCTAGTCATTACTTTTCTTTTTCTAGTCTTGACCAATACTACTGTATGTATGCTTCCTTGTTTAGTATACAATTAAAAGTACTCAGAGTGAGCTTAAGTATAGTCAGACTATTCTCTTACTAATGGTTGACTCTACTCTGCCAAACTTATACCAAACTTTAATAAATTCTTCTATCAATTTTAACAAACAAACCACGAGCTACTAACCATGAATTAAGTGTTTCAAGCTAATTAACAATTTCTGAAAATGCTTCTTGGTAAATGAACCTCTTAGGTCTTGTCTGCCTGCCAAATTTCGAGAGCCAGCCTTTGTGATCTTTACTGTGTCATATGAAGACCAACACGCTTGGCTTGGCCAGAAAATTATTACATCAGAAGTATTGGCTGATATGTAGGCTAATATAACAAGTTGATAAGTTGCCGAGCAGGCAGAATAATAGAGAGATGTTGAAAGCAGTCACTTAATTAAACATTGCATGCAAAATGATACTACTCACAACCCATCTTCTAAAGAATGGGAAGGATACTTTCAAATTCAGAGGATGTCTGCAATGTCGTCAATTTTTCCATCTTGTGAAAAAAATGAAAACAAATAGGACAGAATTTATCTTGTCTAGATATGTCACCATTAGTTTCAGGTTCCGTCCAACTTTGATCAATTTGGAGTGATTGATTACAATTTGGTAACGATGGTTTGAGCTTTGTGAGAGAGAAATTTTCATCTCCATATTTTAAAGCATGGATAAAAAAAGTATCAGAATGCCTTCATGTATGGACTGGCACTAGATACTATTCCAATATGAGTAAGGATACTGAATTTCACAAGAGCTCTCAATAAGATGCTATTAATTCTGATAACAATTTATCACAAAGTATCAGTAGTTTTGCAAAACTTGGAAATCTCAGACCTGCTTCAGCATAAATCTAATTTGACAAAAAAGGCCATAATTTAAACAATCCCTTGGAGCTACTTTTGCTTAAGTTATGTTGCTAAGCTTCTACTGAGAAAAGCTTGGGATGACACTTTGTGCACAGAAAATAAACACATTCACCTGTTTGATGTCCAAAGGTTACCATGGTAACTGGCAGGAAATGAGGCTATTTGGGTCATTAGAAAGTAATGAGAGCTTAGAAGTTCCAACAAAATGTTGATGGAACCTTACTGGTGCATAATGCACTGTAAAATTGAAAGGCATCAGTAACCACCACAGTTTTTAGATATTCTTAGCTCTAAAATGAACCAGTATGCATGTGAAGCCAGCAGGATTGTAACAAGTCATAACTCCAGACTTTGCTACCTCTCACAATTAAGTCACTCATGTAGGCCTTTTCTAAGGATTCAACGACTTGACTGGAGTTCAAATGGGGTTTGAGTACAATTCAAAAGGCCAGTACAGAGGAAACTTCCTCGCTTAAGGCACGCTTGGCTGCCACTCTATTTGTTTGCCTTCCTTGTTTCTCTCCTTTTCCTCCTCTCTGCTTCCCCCATCTTTTCTCCATTTTGTCATCTGGCAAAATTTTGTCATCTCACCATGACATGACATTACACTGCTATGAACAACTTGCAGCATTTCTGAAAAGCTTTATTGTAGTGCAATTCCACTAAAATATATTTACATTTTATGTGTTTTTAATGGCTTTTCTCAAATATTATAACATGACTAGCAAACAGACTACAAATGTTCTGATTTACCCTCCCTATTCCCCTCTCAACTCCCCTCTCCTCCCATCCCCCTAGTACACACATGCTTTTTTCTTTCTTCCTTCCTTTTTCCTTTTCTCTTTCCTCTCCTTTTTCCCTTTCTGAAAAGTAATAATTATCCTCCACAACAGTACATATTCACTTGATGTGAATTACATCTCTATACTTCACACCAACAATACATACTGTTCCTATAGCAGATATACCTCCTACCATTTGATACTAATTTTTTTTACAATGTTCTTGTTTTGGCTCCTCAAAGTACACAGACATATGATTAAAGTCCCCCCCCCCTCCCCCCACAAAAAAAAACAAAAAAAAAATACTAACCAGAACCAACAAATAAGCTAGAAAAGTGAACTAGATTTTGAAGTACTGACATCAAGACTAGTCACTGAATCCTCTGTGAGGACCTATTCAATCTCATTTATTTTGTTCCTGTATTAGACCTTATCTATCAACTGCACAGCTCTATCAGCAACATCATGTACCAACTATCTGTACGCACACCAAGAGTTGAGTGGCCAGTATCGTCACTCATGTGTTACACAACGGTTTCTTCCCTCAGGCTTTCTCTCTGGTGAATTATTTTTTTGACAGATTTTCATAACAAAATCTATCTTGTTAGATCATGGAAGTACTACCTTGCTTCCATGGTTAGATGCAGTAGTACTTGGCCCTTGCCAAGAATGTACTTTTGTGTCTATGACAGGGAAATCAATAACTTTATGTAAATTAGTAGTTACATTACAAAGGTCCAATTACAGTCACTAAATTTGTAAGTTTGGGACATCTCTAACAAGTGTGGGGTTTAATATTTATCTTTCCACTGGAGGTACAAAAAGTGCACACAGTTAGATACAACCATTTCATAGGGAAAAAAAAAATGATGTCACACCTTTCTTTTCTCTGTGTCCATACAAGAGTGAAATGTAACCACCTACAACTACAGTATCTTAAATAGCAGAATGCTTATTTATCTCTTTTGTGTATTTATGTTCCTATTTATGTTTTCATAGTTGGTAAAAATATGCTGTTTCATTGTCATTGTAAGAAAACTGACTTAACTTGAGGATTTAATTTAAATTTGACCAATATTTTGATTATTTAAGTTTCATAAATAAATAAATAGAACACCATCATATTTAGCATGCTAGGTAATTATTTTGAAGTATGAAAAGGTGCAGACAAACTTTGGGATATAAGATGGATGGAAATACATATCTTACATGGATAAAACCACAGTGAAATGAGCTTAATACAAACTTGAATTTTCATCTTTTAATACATTTTCAAGCTTATAGACCACAACATACCTTAAAACACATTATGACATGTTCTAGTATGTCTAAATGTAAATCACTACTGTCAGTTTTTACAAATTTATTTCAGAAGCAAAACTTTGTAACTGTAATTTCTTTGCAAGGTCCAAAACTGACCCCAAATCCCCTAAAGCACCTACTAGGCACTCTTCTGGCCCCAAAACTTAAAGGGATCAAAATGTTCAGCACCTGTAAGGGACACCAGGGATACCCTGGAATTCCAAGACCCTACAAGTAGCAAAGGGATCATATACAATAGTTATAGAGATGACTGCACAATAGGTGAAAACAAAAGATCGCTTCACAACGGGGGAACAAGTAGCACGTGCCGAGGTACAAGGCTACACAGATCCAATACAAGGTAAGCTAATAGTAATGAAGTTCCACGGAGGTGGAAATACTTCCTCCCAAAAAACCAAACCTCACCGGGAGCTGGAAAAGGCTCAAAGGGAGAAATAATACGATAAAGTAAATATGTAAGAACACTTAGCATAAAATCCCGTCAGAAAACTGGAAAACAGCTAAAGATATGAGACCCAGAAACCTCTGATGTGCAAGCTTTGCACCACAAGGAAAATGAGGACAAGCTGTCAGCCAAGATGGTGGACATAGGGGGCGCGGTGTAAGAACTTCTCTGAGTTGCGCGCAGTGCGCAAGAATAATGCAAATAAGATGTAGCAAGGGGTAAGTATATGGCAGTGATGTGAATCAGGTCATTTTCTATTTTTAGAAAACCTGCTTCATTTATAAACTTAAAAGGATCAAAATGTTTCTCCATAAATTCTTTCATGTTTTTATCCTGTTGCTCTCCCTCATTTACCCCCCATTTAATAATAGAAAAGTACTACTTAGCTCTACAATTACAAATATCTTCACTTGACTAGACTAGACAGGCTTTCTTCCACTTAACCTTCTTTTCCTTTTTTTTTAACATTTCTTAGTTTTGTTTATTTTGTCAAAATTACCAGAGCATTTTATTTTATTAGTCTCAATTCCCTCTTTTGTTTGTTTATCATTTTTCTTTGATTTTTGGAAATTTGTGTCTTTGCCTGACAGCATGGCAGATACTCCATATGTGTGAAGTTGCAGTTTCGCACCGGAGTTTGCTTGTTGTGAAAACTAATGAAGACATACTCTGAGTGAGACTATTATGAGTAAGAGAACTATCTGAGAAGGACATCCAAAACGTCAATATTAAGATGCAGGTGAGATACAGGCTCACTGTCCAAAGAGCTAATAATATCAACCTTCTTTCAGAGCTGCAAATCAATAGCCACTTCACATTAAAATCATCACTGCTTCATGTGCCCGTAAAAGGTAGAGTACATCTCTGGGTTTTATGGGGAAATTAAAGGGTATGCTGCCTGACTGAACTGTGAGAACACGCTATATGTGTTATGAAGCAATGTGGGTTAAGGTACAGACCTATGAGGAGGAGCAGTTAGAATAAATCTAATTACTTTGAAAGTCGAGAGCATGCAAAAACATTTTATAAGCATGATGAAAAAGAGTGAGTGAGTTGTCTAGCATCTAGGATGAATGAAAGAGGCAGCCAGAGAAAGTAAGATTCCTAGAAATGGAGCAAGCAAGACCTCTAAAAAGAAATATTTTCTGAAATGAGACAACAGTCACTGTGCCACTGAGACTTTCTACTCGACTCAAGACTTAAAGTGTGAGTAAAATGTGGGTATGTTGTGAAAATCATGCCACCAAAGTACCATGCAAGCACATCTGAGTTCATGTGAGTACCATGTTACATGTACGATTCTCAGGTCGTTGACGTGAGTTTTGAGTTAGAATCAGCCTGAAGCAGGGCAAGTGGAGAGAGTGATACTACCATGCCCTCTATTAATAGGAGGGCGCCATCCCGGTGCTAAAGACTTATGCCAGATGGTACCTGCGAGCAAGCTGGGGAATTACATATGTAAATATGAGGTGGTGAGGAGCGAGATAGACTCCCTTTTTCTAGACTAGAATATCAAATTTTGCATTAACTTTAGCTGCAACTAGGTGAACTAATAAACTATTGAAAAGCTAGAGGTGTTAATCATGAGTAAAAACCACATCTGTCAAGCTCAAGTACAGGTAAACACTCCCAGGGATGAGATGACAACTAACACATCACAAGTCTGATCTAAATTAACCATATGTGTATTACCAGGGCTTTAGCCAGGATGGTGACCTCAGGGAATCCAAATAGGTAATACTAGTTAAAGTCTTGCATTAAAATATACTCTACATATGAGGCAATCTAGGAATCAGGGAGTCCAAATGACTCCTGAACTGCTCTCTGGCTAAAGCCTTTATGATCAGAAAGTGCGCCCCTGAGAGTGCATGTCACTGCAACTTACACCAACAAATGCAGACAGTTGATTTGTGCACCGGTCTCATATGCTCATAAAGCTACTATGCATGCTTGAGAAATCTATGTTGTTTGTACAGTGTTCTTCATTTGCCTCCAAAATGACATCACAAGACGTCAATGCATAAGGTCTATACAGGACTACTTAAGTTTGAGGAAGGGCCCAACCTGAATAACTATAGAATTAAGGTTGATATCACACCAATTAGCTTAGGTATGGTCCAAGTCAAGAGACCCATCTTGGGTTTATCAAGCCCCCTGTGAAATATACCATAGTTGAATATACTCATTGTAATCTCTTTTGGAATAGTGTTTGGAGAATAATAAGCCAGAGTAAGTTAACTGCTCCTTTTAATTATCAACTGAATTAATTATCTGAACACTAATATCAATCAAGCATTTAATATCAACATATTCACATTAATTCCCCAAAACTCGTCTGGTTTGGGAGTCTACGAGCGACAATACTTACCTCCTATTCACATATGTATACCATTATTGCCTGCAGTAACCATGCTGCAAACCAATAACACTGCAGAACTACAGTATGAAACAATTGCTAAGCACTCCAGTTTATACTCACAAATTTGAAGAGGGAGACAAAGGCATCTTTAAAATGTATCATCCCCCCTCCCCTCCTGTGTGAGGGAAAGGATACCAGGAGAAAAGCATCTTATGTTAGATGTATAACTGTCCAACTGACCCTCCTCCCTCCTGCTTTTACAAAGATTGTTCAGCTAAAGCGGTTTCATTTTCTTTTTAAGGAACAAGTTTGAGTCTAAGTGAGTCAGACCTGAGTCTGCAGAGCATCCACAAAAGATGTACACACACGCTGAAGTCTAGTTTACAACAATTCCCAGAGCAAGAGTGTGGCTGGATCTGCCATTACCTAGCACAGACTGCAATGTAAGAGACCACAAAACCCATGTTGGTGCTGATACGAGTCTCGCGTCTAAATAGACCTATAACATATTTGATTCTGGTGATCAAATTGTTACTCCCTTCATCTTGCTAGTACAGCCTTGAGATACTCAGATAATTTTTAACTAAATTTCTCAAGCTCTACAAGAGGAGAACAGGGAAGTTCTTGAGAGCAATTACTGACAGAAGCGCAATCAATAGTTAGACATTCAGAACATTGAACATCCTTCAAACGCTATCCATAATTCATTATTGACAGGATGCTCGCATGCATGTCTCCTGGCTAGATGACATCATTTTTGTATGTAACACTGTTTAATTAATAGTTGAACACATACAGACCTGTTCGCAATTAGTCGGATTGGTAACGTGAAATAGTAAATGTACTATACACACAGTGAGGTAACTACTATGCAATGGGCACATACAATGTTGTAGGATTTTAAATCAAAAAGCCTGAAGGCCTTCAAGGCCTCAGGGCCATAATGTTGCAGGACTCTATATCAAAAGGAGATGTTACACCGCACCTTCAGAAAGATAGAGATGCTCTTCCATTAAAATTTACAGTGCTGATTTGCTTACAAAGAAAAGGACAATTTACTGAAATTTCCAAAGTATGATGGAAGATGCATCTCACAAGATGTTCTGCAACCTAGCCTTAAGTTGAGCAGACTTGGACCACCAAGCCTTACATTAAACAGGCTTGGAACACCAAGCCTTACATTAAGCAGGTTTGAAACACCAAGCCTTAATACATTCAACAGGCTTGAACCACAAAGCCTTACATTAAGCAATCTTGGACAAGCCTTACATTAAGCACACTTGGACCACCAAGCTTTACATTATTAAACAGGCTTGGACCACCAAAACTTACATTAAGAAGTCTACCACCAAGCCTTACATTAAGCAGGTTTGGCCTATCAAACCTTACATTAAGCAGGCTTGGACCATCAAGCCTTACATTAAGCAGGCTTGCACCACTAAGCCTTACATTAGGCAGGCTTTGACAAGCCTTGCATTTGGCAGGCTTACACCACCATGCCTTACATTAAGCAGGCTTGGTCCAGGAATCAGTTCAATCCACATTTGGTGATGTACCACCAATACTTTGTGAATACCCGGTATTTCAAGTCACTAAATAAAACGTGACATGAGCTCAATGTGCTTGTGTCAGGGTACACAAAGAAATAAATTTCATGTGCACAAATCATGGAAAATACTCACTTATTAAAACAACGAGCTCAGGTTTAGCACTGACACGATGGGGATATGACTAGTCAATAAGCATTGACAAATGTAGCTACTACATTTGATGCAGGGAATGGTTAAATGCAGGAAGACATTTAACATTTTTACTTATTACTGGGTAGGAAGGAAAGAAGGGGAAAAGGGGGAGGGGAGAGGGAACTATGCTGACAAAGCTGCTTAAGCTCACCATTTTGTATGTAAGCACTATTGATCACACAACATATTCCCAAAGAAGACCAGAAATATCACCTTGGACTCCCCTCCAACCCCAGGCCATGGATTTTACAACCAGCTCTTCATGAAATCAGCATGATACCAGTACTTCAATATTTCTAGCCACAGTATAACAACTGATTGGTACACTGTAGTACAAACTATACTCTGCTATGTATGAGGAACCTTGGTCTACAAAAGAGTGTGGATTAGACCCACAAGTAAATTCTTAGAGTAATCCTTGTTTTAAAAAAAATAAATAAATAAAAAAAAAAAAAATAAAAAAAACCACACACACACACATGCACACACACACAGCAAGAAAGCCCTCCTGTAATAGTACTTTACCTGCTCCTTGCAACAGCAGCAGCTTAAAGGTGGCATTCAAGATCAGGCTTTATGGACGAAAAGTAGCTAAACAAAGGACCATTCAGAGTGCTGAGCACCACTGA
>WURT03340111.1:0-24146 GCA_009936505.3 Holothuria glaberrima | reverse complement strand
TATATTATATATATATATATATATAGACATTGCAATCTCCTGATATATCGCACCAACTCTCTCCATCAAAAATCTTTACATGGCCCTTTTATTCTTCTTCAACTTGGTGTCGAGTCCGTTGAACTGAATACTCCTATTTTGTATTACGTCTTTAATTATACAACAATTACTAACAGTATTCCAAGGAATCGTTATCAATTAGGAGAGATCTTAAGTTTTATGTGGAGGACATTCTACAAAATATCCTACAACTAGGTGTTTACCTCATCCGAAAATGAGAAGATAAGGAAGCGGTTTATCCCTCAGAGATGATGTTATAGCAGAAATTAGTTCGCACCAGAGGAACGATGACTATTCATAGTTTCCTCCCTTGTTTCTCATAATTGGTATTGAGATGGCATACTATTTCATCCACGTGAGACCGTGACTGCTTTTTCCTTGAATCATTTTACGATCGAATGAAAAATTAGGCCAGCAACAGGGGTAAACATGACAGCTAATAATACAGAAAGCTGCAAAATTGTCCGGGTTCTGGCAAAGCTATTAAATTGGAATGAAATATTGTTTAAACACCACTCTGCGATCATTTGATGAACGGGATTTTTAGGAGGATTGTCCAAACATGACAAATTGCAGTGAATATGAAAGTCAACACCGGGTTTTAAATTATGTCACCTCTTTATTTTGGTAACTCCTAACAGGCGGTAATCCAAACCGTTTGAAAGCAACCACATGAAGGCAATTTTAAGCCCTGGTGCCTTCCATCAGATAAATTTATTGAGTGGAGTAAATAGAGCAATCAAATATGATTGGCAGGAAAGGTTCAAATCTAAGATTTATTTTGGTAATGAACTTTCCCAGGAAGCATTTCGACTTATGCATTTAATTAACAACGATTCAACGAACAATTGATGTGTTCAAACAAGGTGAAGTACTAGCTAACTGTGTCTTAGGACATAAGGTATGATCAAAACGTCATCCCTGCATCTCAGATTTGTTAAGTCAACTCCTGAATTTAAGGGTTTGATCGCAACGTAATGCAATAAGAGTTGCATGTATTTACAAAACAAAAGTTGGTGTAACTTTATTTTAAAATGCTTATGTTAAAAAAAATGTTCTTTAGAACGCGAGTGAAGTGCCTCACAGGAGAGTGACCATTGACACGTTTATTTTTATTAGTCAGACGGACATTACTCAACCGCAGTATGAAGTGTTTAATCAAATGTCTCTGATTTGATTGCACACCGCTAAGTTTCACGTTTGTCTTCTTATCAATCATATCCTCAAATAGTGTGGTGATATACCAAAAGAATGCTTGTAAAAAGTAAATAAATTAAAAAATCGAAGTGAGAAAAGAGAGTTACATGTAATTTGTGTATCCGAAACAAAATTCCCTAAAAGTTGCAATTCAGATCGTCCGCAAAAACAAGGACAATATTGTAACAACAAAGCAAGCTGGAGACGGAATTTTATTTACAATAATTGGTTAGTTTATATTGATTGTAGGTCTGTTCCTTAACCTTGACTCTTTATTTGGCCCCTCAAATTAAAGATAAACCCTCTGATATACCAAGAAAGTGACAGAAAAAAGATTAAATATTTGAAAAGATCTGGTAAAAAATGAATGAAGTTCGTCATATTCAAAAAAATGTAGTCAACGTTATTGATCAGAATCGGGTTCTGTACCTAACCATGGAGCTCCCTGACCTAACTGATCAGATGCGGTTACAATTTAAACAGGACGATTTTAGACCATAGGCTCCCTAGCCTAGAGCTTACTTTACATATCCATATCAAAATTATAGGCCTATCATTGTTACTTATCATTATCATTCTTGTTTCTACTATTAACACATAATCCATTCTGACTTCGATTCCAAACAGATATGAATATTTGCTGTTTTCATCTCAGTTGTGTTACTCATATTAAACGGTGTTATCTTACATCTAGCCTGCCATAATCTAGTCACATCTATCTTGGAAAGCATATTCAAACAATGTTCTCTGATAAAAAAAGAAATTGCAAAGAAGTCGTCATAATACCCTTGAAACTGAATGCCTGTGAGATGCAAAGAGTGGAACCATTATCATAGACTATCCACTTACTTCTGTAGATAGATGTTCCTTGAAGGAGATGAACACACAATACGTCCTAGCGATACTTTATTTCATCACAAAGGGTACCACACTTTACAGTCATCTTGAAGTACAATGTAGCCATTAAAGGAACAATTTAGCTCTGAAACACCGATTCTAATCTACAATTGTGGGAATACTCGGTCGTTATGTCAGCTGAATACGAAAAGGCATAGATCAAAGTGTGCATAGCATGAAGATAGGATGATTGAAGACAATTTAGGTCAGGTCATTAATCTAAGGATGAAACTGCAAAGTCTTGAATCCCAAGGTGTAACGACGGCAATACGTTGCTAGTAATGCAGCAGCTGAAGAATACGACAACTATTACGATTGCTCTACAGAGCGATAAGTGCATCTAAAAATGTGCAGATCTCTTTAATGGTGACGGTTATCCGGGTAGTAGTAACTCCCTTGGATAAGTGATAGACTTAGATAACTTCTAACCTACCCCGCGGAGCGGAATCTGTTGGCTCAGCTCCTAGACTTCCCAAACCACCGTCCGCCAAAGGGAAGAGGACTGCATCCATTTTTAGACGTAAACTTCATTACCATAATATGATGTATTCATTTGCTCTCTTTTTACTCATGCTACAGTTTTTGAGTGAAAGTGTGTGTGCTCCTGTAGTCGGAAAATGAAGGCTTAGACTGAAATCTGAGAAGTCCTATCACTACTGTGTTGAATAACCACCTCTGTAGTGGGTACTACCAGGAGGATGGTATGACAATGACCCACCAACTCTGTGGATGGAAAAGGCTACTACATGATTTAAACGGGACCAGATGTTGCCTTCTTGTGAATATTCAATAACATAAAACCAATCTCGAGACCACATATTTCTATGAATATCTAAAAGAATTTGTTCGGTGTTCACTTTGGCAGACTGTGGGGATATGACTGAATAAAGAAATATGCCGTACAGCCTGCTACGTAGGCAACTTCTAACCTGGAATTCTTGCAGCATGTAACTCTATGACCCTTTCTTATTTTAAAAAACTGTAAATCGCTGACCTCGTTCCCTATAAGGTTGTCACATGTTTGGGGGAAGAGCGATTTCGGATTTAGATTGCATCGGTCGAGTCATAGTGTTAGCCAACGCAATATATCACAGAGGTGTAAAACATACACATTCTATCTGCTCCGGTACTGTAGGCTTATTCCGGTAAGCGGAGACTATCGTGCAACCAAAAAGAACAAAATAGGGGTTCGAGCTATGAAATCAGAGGAAGACTTTGTTCTAGGTTAAACACATTCACACCAAATGAGTGCTGTTCTTCTCAAATAGTGTTTAAAATAGGTTCTTATCTAAAAAATTAAGAGAATAGTTATCTATCGTCAGAGAATTTCCATTTACAGTGAATTTAAGTTACTACAAAATGTACCATCATGAAATATCTTAGTTTATTAATGTTATACAGGCGAACTGCTTCGGATTCGTTGACGGAACTTACAAGACTAATCGTAACTTTTTCACTCTCGTTTGTTGATTGTCCTTCTTGTCCACTGCTCCTGAGTCTGTAGCTTAGCGCAACTTATCAATCACAAACAAAGAAAATGTTCCTACAGACGAATACAACGTACTGAACTTTAAAGATGTATGAAATAAGATTTTCAACAAAGTATCGTCGAAATCACTTGCAGTTTTAGACAGTTGAAAGCAAACCCAAATGAAAATTTTAGATTTGCAAGAAGTGACTACGTGACAAAATACCCTAAGCGAGCAGGTTAGTGTAATTCGAAGGTTCACAAGGCCATATGTACTAATCTTAACCCAAATCATAATTCTAGCTCTAAACCTTATCTCTACGCTTATACTACCCTCATCCTTCTCTCAATCAAACCCATAATTTCCTCATTCAAAAACATATTCCATACCTAAACCGAGTCCTAAACCCTAGCCCTCACCCTTTCGATCTAATTTTCGATTTAGCGGATATTCGGTCAAGTGAACCTTTGATGTAGTGGACCTTTCGGTCTAGTGAGATTACTCATGAAACGGTCCACGCAGACCACATATAATAGAGTTTTCATCAACTATTCAATGCAGAGATGAAACTTTAACAGGCTTGGAATAGCTTGATTGAATTGATTACAGCTAGTTTAACAAAACATAAATTATATTAGGGCCTCAATTTCTATTCCGTGGGATTAAAAATAAACAAAAAAAAACGTAAAGCCATCTTTTGAAGACTGACATCTTTACTGCACTGATGACCTTATGCAGTGAACTTACCGTAACCTCAGAGTCTACTGAAGAGTTAATATTTCCGACATCTTGAATCAGTATAATAACGACACCTATTACAAATTGCAGAGTAAACTTGTCTTTTTCACAAATAAACAAAGAAGGGTCGCTGAACATATCTTCCAAAAATGTTACGTCTCTACAAACAAGCTGACCAAATGCCATTTAGTATTTACGAACTTGAGTCCTAAGAAATTTCTCTAAAATCTGGTAAAAACCTTCTTTGGAAATTTTTGTTTGTCGAAAACTTGGAAATAGATGCACGCATACACTAACATTTTTTCAGACCAAGTTGTACATTGTATTGAAAAAATGAAGTACCATATTCTTGCTTGCAGACATAAATAAAGTTCACAAACATAAAGCCATCATCTACATCTGCATCGTAATTTTTGACAGCTTTAATGTAGCGAGACTGTGAACCATTTCAACTACAGTAGAATTAACCTACATACGTCCTGTATAAGTTGTACTGTTTTTCCTAAGAGGGAAATAACTATTAGACTGTAAAACTTTAATGTAACCTAATTTTTTTTTTCGTTTTGCCTTCTTCCTGAAAGATATTTTTTCTAAGTTCATTTTCGTCTGTTCGTATGACTTAACCAAATTATTTCCTCTAGATGCAGAGACTGATAAAACTTTTAACTATTTTAAGGCAATCTCAGATAAGTAGATTTTGCCGAAACTTCGCTTTACTTGACAACCATAGTTTGCATTTGAATCAGCCACAGGGAACATCTTTTATTTTTGCAAGCCTCATGGGAGATATATTGTGTGCAATTTCGACAAATAATAAATGCTG
The DNA here is from genome assembly GCA_009936505.3 of Holothuria glaberrima. Taxonomy (NCBI): domain Eukaryota; kingdom Metazoa; phylum Echinodermata; class Holothuroidea; order Aspidochirotida; family Holothuriidae; genus Holothuria; species Holothuria glaberrima. The sequence continues at coordinate 18,962 of WURT03340111.1, read as the reverse complement.
ATGCCAACCCATTCCATTGGAATACATTTTTTAACATCTTGTTTTCATGACCTGTCGCATTTCTCCGTAGCTCTACACCTACGGGTATTTCAATAAAATATTCTAAAGATCATCGTTAACCCTGTTGGTTCAAATAAGAAACAATAATGAGATGTCAATTTTCATTTTTTAGGTTCACTGACAGTGCCTAACATTCCGTTGTTACTTTTAAAAAGCTAGGCAAACACTTTTAAAATGAATTCCATCGCAAGATTGTAACGTCTGATGGAAGGAGGTATTGAGTAATTTGCCCCACCTGTATCGGAGTATCAAATTAAAGTAGTAAATTTTGAACGGGTGATTCACTTATAAAACAATGTTAAAGAGGGCGCTATTAAGATTTTGAGATCTGTTAACTTTATTACACAAGCTAGCATCCTCTTTGACGATTTAGGCACTCAAGACTTAAGAGGAAGTGTTAAAACTGTCACACAACTAGACGCACTATGAAATAAGTACAAGAAAGACTTAGAATTAAATATTTCATTTTTTTTTTTTTTTTTGGTTTTTTTGGTTGCCTGGTTGAAGCTGTGGGATTGCTTGGAAGTAGATTACTTGTTTCTGATTAGTCGTAAAAGTGGTTCAAAAATTTAACAGTTATGTGGCGTTAATTTAGACATTTGATTATACGAAACGGTGAGGGTAAAAGGGATGGCGCTGTTCAGCATGTGTGCATGTGAGTCGTCTTACCTCTTCGCCGAAGTTGAATATCGGTAGGGGAAATTATGCCAGGCAAAACTCAAGAGAAATTCTTAAATCGGCCGGATCACTTAACCTAGGATTAAAAAGGTCTTCCACTCCTCTTTGTCTCATCTGGAGATTAATGATTGTTTCGAGAGCAGTTTGCTTGTTCTAGATTGAAAGTCAATCTTCTATGAAAAGCTTCGTGAAATTTCTCGGAAAACGCCAGGTTAATGTTAAGCATCCTTCCTTGATAATTTTAATAACATTTGTAGCCTACCAAGATGTCCTGTGTTTTATTAGTTGCGGTGCCTGCGTAACAGGCACCAGCAACTAATGTCAACGACACAAAACTCTTGGCTTCTCCCAAGATCTCTTCTTAGACGGTTGGTTTTATCGAAATACGGTGTAGTCTATAACTTGAAGAGATGGTTGTTTTGTTCTAGATGTGGACAATTTGGTGACCTCATGACCTATCTATATGAGTATTATTGGAACACTTACACACAAAGTGCACTATATTTCACTATGGTGGAACTGGCGCAAATCAGGGTTAATGGGGATGTCCTTCTCTTGGCCCCTAACGTCCGACAGAGTCTGGCTCTCATAAAACATGTTCCACTCACAACTACAACGACAGGTAAAACAATTGCGGGAGAGGTCATACACTGTACAACATGCAACTACGTTTTCATCAATAATGGGCTAATTTGCCACGGTGTTGAACATCCGTTCTCTTTCAACATATTTTATAATTTTTGGCATTACTGGATCCGTAGCACTGCTAGTATCAGTTTATACGTGTAATTACAAAAAAGAAGAAAAGGAAAACGTATTCATAGTTAATACAGATGGCACTGAGATTTAGTAAACGGAAGTTCCAAAGCTGCTTTTTACCTAAAAAGACAGATAAATTAAAGACATACTTTTATTAACATACTACGTCAAGAGCATTTTGGTTGCGTAGCGTAGTTATGCAAACACTTTGGAACGAATACGTAAACGTTTAGTTGGTAAAGGTTTCTTCAAAATCAAACTGGTCGGCTAGCTCAAAAAACTTTAAGGGCGCTCGACACAAAAACTTTCTATAGGTAAAAACTTTCGTAGTTTTCTTACTGACACTCAACTTTTTCAATCGAGTCTTTTGTTGATGATTTCTTACAAATTTTAAGTGAATAATCACTGTATGATAAAATTTATTCTTTCGCATTCAGTGGCGGATCCAGACGGGGCGCAACAGGCGCACGCCTCCAGTATTGACTGTCTTGCGTGAAAAAAGTTGACGCAAAGAAAGTGCTGCAAAATATGTGAAATATAGCACCAAATTGCATCTCAGCCCTCTTCCAAAAGCAAAAATTTTCATAAGTGGAGGGGTTTCCCCCTTCCCTTTGCAAAATTTTAGACCGCTCCCAAGACAGAAATCAATCAAACTTTGCGCCCCTCTATTGAAAATTCCTGGATACGCCCCCTGGCATTGGTTAAAAATATATTTTATTGGTGCTTAAGTTTAAATTTAATATGAACTTGCCGAAATACTTGAAATGAAAATATTTTCAAAGATGATCACGCAAAAGCATGCATTATAGTTTTCAAGTCTAGTGAAAGCATGCCTTTTTGCTATCAAATGAGGCACCGCCCCTTTTAAGGTAACAATGAACTGGCCACTAGAGTTATAGCTATTATTACAATTGCCGAAACTATTTATCAGCTCTATCAGACGATGGAAGTCAGTTTCACAATATTTATTGCTATTTAGAGATGAAACTTAAGTACAACCATTTTTTAATAAACTTTTCTCCACATTCCGACAATTTCGCTCTGCAAGAATATTTTTGTCCTGTAAGACACTTTTCCGAAAACTTTTTAAGTGGCATACATGGCTTAAGATGAAACATGCAAATTCAAAACTCAAAGAGGTACCCGGTATAAAAAACACAAGGCTATTTACTGATACATAATTGTCAAGGTGAAGACAAGCCCAATTATACAGCAAAGTAAGGAACCGTCTCTTTAAACACGTCTATTAGCTGACCCGATAAAAAAGCTATAATATTACTTACTGATTATGCACATCTACAAAAACCAGGTGAGGAAAAGATTCATAGTAACAAGTAAGTTGTAGACGATATTCATATTTTAAAATATGCCGAGGCGTTCTAAAGGTTTTTTTCTAAAAGATGTCATTAACTGAAAGTCTTCTGGTAATATTTTCAAATATCTGTATCATTTAAAATACCTTTTCTTTTTACATTCGGGCCTGCAGCCACGGGGGGGGGGTGAATTTCGGGGGCAATGCCCTCCCAAACATATTTCTGCCCCACCAGATGAAAATTGAAACTGCATAATAATTAACATAGGCGCCGGCACGGGGGGTATAGGGGCGCGTGTCCCCCAATCGAAAAATTCTGAAAATTTTAAAATGATCCCAAAAGGCGTTGAAGTTATAGATTTCTGTAGGGGGTAGGATGAGATGTGTTTTCGACAGAGTGATGGATCTATTGTAATCATTTCCTATCACAAATGTTTCTCAAACTTTCAGAATTTTTGCAAATTCTTCGTAAACTATCAGAATTTTCGCGCTTTGCGCGCTTCAAACCTTACCACAATGTTGTTCTAATTATCAATATCTTCCGATAGCCACTCCCAGAGAAGCACAGCAGCAAAAATCCAAACCTGTTTACAAATTACCAGGTGAAAGACTGGCTTTTTGAGTGGCATGTAGGTTTGTTCGGCAATTGAAAGTGTCTCGATGCAGATTCTGAATGCAGGTTTTGTCATGGAAATCTTATGAAACGAAAAATTTCTTCGCGCTACGCCCGCATGTCAAACGGTTTGTAATCCATCTTATGACCATTATGGAGGTAATTTTAAGTGGTACCGGTACTATCTGATCACAACAACTTCAAAAGACAGAGCCAAGCATCTGTAGGGGCATCGCATCAGTATGGTATCTTTCAATCTAATTTGTACCACGATGCGGAAGGTTGGAACTTGGGCGTACGTACTTGTCGTAATATATTTTTCAGAAATTTTTACCGAACGCTTCGCACGCAGCCATTATTGGTATAGATGGTTACTGTTAATACACTTACGACGAAACAGCACTCTGAAATGCTCTCGTCAGTCCTTCACCCCTTTTGCTTTACCTATCAGGGAGGTTTAATATCACCTCCTGCACCTCTCCATCACGCCCATTCCCCACTGCTGGAAGCTGTTTGTCTGGATTTTCGTTCCAAATTAGTAAAAAAATACGATAGTTGTAAAGTGCTCGGCATCATACTCTGTATTATCATTTGTACGTCAGGTAATAAGCATTCAGTGGCGTTTCAGGGGGCCTTCGGGCCATGGGCCTCCCTCACTGATGCCATCTTCAGTACCTAATATACGTAAAAAAGTTTAACGGAAATATTGTACTTCAAAGGTATCATATGTGGCACCAGATTGCATGTAAGGACACCTAATTTTTCAAAAAATTTTCCCCTCCCCTTAGACCCCCAGGCAGGCAATCACACGACATACTACATGACAACCAGTCAGAAAAATCCTTTCTACGCCACTGTAAGCATTATGTCATTGCACCCATTTTATAGAATTGATTCAGAACTTCCCGGAGCCCTATACAGGTATCTGCCAGCCTTAGATGCCCTTTTATAATGCAAAATGAAGCAAAGGGGAATTTGGGTAATCAAATAATGCTTCTGTGGCATTTTGTCGTAAAAAGCTATCCCGAACAGAAGGCAGTACAGTGGCCAAAAAAGGGGAGGTGGGGGGGGGGGGCTTCAGGAGATTTGTTGACAACCTATTTTTCTCTTAGACAGCATAGTCTCCTCTTTCACCTGACCAAAACTTAGAATTCACTAAAATGTGGCCATTTCCCAGTCATATATGATCAGCTCCTAAAATATCCCAAAAATAACACCACGTTGCATATAATTAACCTTAAATTAACAAAAATTTCTCGAAGGGGAGGGGCACCCCTCCCTTACACCCCTCCTCCAGTACGGTACCCTTATGTAGTGACAAATGAAGGATCCCCACTGCTGTGCAAAAACGCAGGGCACATAAAAAGGGCGCAACTTCCGCAGATAGGGAGTTTAATTGAGGTAAAATAACGACATCATCTGTGGTGCCCGCCCCCAATTTCCAAAGTCTGGCGGCGCCACTGATAATTAATACTTAATAAATTAGGAGAAAATTTTATGCCCCCTCAATCACAATACTTGCCCCCAGAAAATGTAAAGCTGGCTACGGGCCCGCTTACATTGTCAATCTAACATTTAATGAACCATTCCCTACAGTGATAAACTTTTATTACAAAATAAAAGATAATCTAACGCGGCTTTTAAATTTATGATAGTATTATTGATAGTGCTTTAAAACTTTACCATTGATTCTATTTAAAAAAGTGCGCCACCGCAGAAGAATGTTTTAAATTATCTTTGGAAAGTTCAGTACCAGCACTGTCAGATCGTTTGCCACACACCGTACTGTAGAAAAGGTAATATTGAAGGAAAGTTATCTAGACAAGAAAAAAGCTTTTATTTTCTGATTGTTCAAAACAGTTTGAAGGACAAAATAAGGGCCAGTAGAAATTGCAATTAACCTGAAATTACCTCGGCGTCACTCTAGCAGTCTAGCTGAAAGCATTAAGTAAAGAATGACTCTGATAGACGAACACTTGTATCACATCTCCATACTGTAATTATACGGAAGAAATGATTGTATAGTATATATATATATATACATTTATATATATATATATATATCTTATAAACAAACACATATATATATATATATATCTATACATCTATGTGGAAAAGTTTGATATATTTCACATAGTGCACAAATAAGGGGTCTCGTCCCCCATGTCCTGAAAGCTTCCTAGGCTTATGTATTCAGAAAACCCTACAAAACTGCTTTTCATCATCATTTTATTTAGTCTAAAGCGGTGAAAGACAGAATATCCTAATTGTATACCAGAAGGATCTCTACCGAAGCATGCAGCCTTGAAGCAGCTTATAGGACCATGGGCGCCCATTGACCGACGGAAGGTGGTCAAGAAACGCCTGTTGATATTCGGCCTACTTGCAGTGCAAATACAGGCCTTATTCAGCCACCATTCCCACCTGACCATTGGTTGGCAGAGAAGGGCTTGATGAAGAGGGGAACAGCAGAGGTCCAACAAAGAGGTCCAAAATCTATACGGATCTCACCCCTCAGCAGGAGAGCTAGCTGAGTTGTTGCAACGTTCTAATCGTCAATACCAAGTATCCACTTCGTTATGTTGCGCACATGACACTTTTTGTAGGTCCTCCGTAGGTCATTACTGTGTCCTGTTTGAACTGCGTCCGTGGTAGGCCTACGTAGATTCTGAAGATGTCTCAAGTCAGCGTAGCAGGAAATTTGTCTCCGGAGACCACTGAGATCATATCACGTTCATGAAAGATTCCTCTACATTTTCAGTAGGTTCTAGGAGTTTACGTTGCCTTTCGGCATTTTTTCATTGACTTAGCGGGAAATCGATTGACGTAGCTCCGTCTGATGGGGGTATAAGAGCATAATCAGGCAATCTAAACGTAAATAGCACTCATGTATTCTTGGGGAAACTTCAGAGAGGGATTCAGCCGCGTTTTTAAAACATTACCTGGGAAGATGTAATGGTCTTTAAGTTTTGCTACATCAGAATCATTATCAAATATGAGACTATTTATCTAAAAGTACCTTGGTTAAAATTGACCAGAATGGCGGTGACGGGCTATTCAACTGTTTCCTGATTAAAAATAACCACGACGGATATTTTTCTGCTTTTTTCAATGACTGATTAAAAATTCTGGTCAAAAGTCTTTACTTTGTGATTGTTTTTAACCAGGATCCAATTTTACTACAATACAATTGCAGGTTACGTCCAACTACCGGTGAACAGGTACGGTCTATATCTGAGCTGTCCGACAGGGCCTAGACACGCTTGCACGCTTTCTTCATGTGTGAAAGCTTTACTTTTATCGGTGTAATTGGCACTCATTTTCAATATGTAGTAAAAGGTATGGATCCATTTGATGCAGTTCAGCATTTTATCCTTTGAAATGATGTCTTTGACTATTTACGTCCGAAGATAAAATTTGCGTATTCCACCTTTTTGTTTCTATCATATAATTCGAATTGTTTGGAGAAAATGATGTGCTCTGGAGAACTGCAAATTTGAAGGTCGAAGCGACATTTAAGTATAAGATTTCGGCGACTGCAAATGCCCTTCAAGAATACTTTTAACTAGGATGAGGATAGAGGAAAGTATCTCCACAAATAACTTTAATTATAAGGGTGTACGTTCGGTAAAAATGATGAGGTAATTCAGTACACCCACCCTTAAGAAATAATCAACTATAAGGGCAGCCGTAAAGCTCATACCCTAACTAATAGAAAGTTTGTAAAATTTCGCTTTAAGCGTTGCAAGTACATCGCTTGAAGATAAAATGCCTTTGTTGCAAACTCTGACTTCAGTTAGGTGGCGTTCAATATTCAAAAAGAAGACTTGTCATAGACGAAAACGGTTTGTTTGTTCCTATTTTCTAGTCTTATATGCACCATTTTATGGATTTTTAATACTAATGATGCAAAATGACATCCCCTGCGCATCCGCACAAAGGACTTCATGTAGTGTCCTTCTTCAAAGTATACTTGCAAAAAAATCTAGTTCAGAGCTCTGACATTCTATTTTAGAGTCGTTTCTTCAATTTTAAAGATAATAATGGAACATTTGTTGATGTTCTGCTGACGTGATGAGCATGTCTTCCCTTTAAATGTTAGTAAGCTTTCATTTAATGCATAGATGTTCAAAGTGGAAGAGCGCCACTTTAATTTCCTACTTTTAGACTGTCCGTATCCTCATGATGATCAGTCGTGTAATTTTTTTCTTACCGGTACCACGTCTTTTCGTGGAAAACTTACTATTTTCTAAAAACTATTAAGGTCGAGTGGCTTTGAAATAGGACAATTCAATTTACATACTCTTCACTCGTTGCACGCTATCCGTAGTTGGCTTACTACTTATTAAAATGATATTTCTTTGAAGTAACGTAAGTAAAGTTTGTGCGATATCCTCTTACAAAATGCCATTCCATATAGTACAAACACATGAAGCGGGGAGGTGTGGAGGGCGGACTCCTCATCCTATGAAATTTGCCCGTGGAAAGTTTTTGAGAACAAAGGTGAAATAGCGTTAATGTATTTCACCCCTAGAAAATATTTGTCCCTCTAAAATGGCAGATGCCTTGATTATTTTTCTACAAAGTTATTGGCCAACTCGTTGGTTTTAGGTGTCTTTGAATATGCCTGTTGCTCGTGGTTTGGGGGCTTTCTATAAAATCTAAAAAAATGTTCCAGGTTTGCCAAAATAAAGATGTTCGTTTCGTGCTGAATCTGTATCCTCGCACTTTTCTGAATACCTCCCACTTTTTGAAAATGAATTGGCTTCCACCTAAAGACAGAATTTCCTTCCTAAAATTAAGTCACTCGTACAGGATACTTAACGGCATGACTTTCAAGTATTTGCGGTCTGTTTTCATCTTTGTGCCCCACTCCTACAGTACTAGATCAAGTCTCTCCTCTGTTTATGTTCCAAGATTTTCTACAAGTCAAGACCTCAAAACTTTCAATATACCAGCTATATTTTATGATTTTATGGAACTCCTTACCCGCTAGAATTAAAAAAAATCACCTAGTCTTGGTGTTTTTAAAGTATTCTTAAAAAAGTTTTCGTTTACTAAATTGAAGGATGAAGAGAGTTCCTCTTTTTTATACTTTTGACTTTTTCATTCTTGTATGTTTTTTTGTATGTTGTACCTGTTTATGTTTTAATTGACCGCAGTCGAAACAAGTCAGATGGGCAGACTTCTCATCCCTGCATGTCCTGTTTAAGTTTTGTATCATCTTTTATCATTTGTATCTTTCTAATTTTGGGCTGTTTTAAATCGTTTTATGTGGTTCTCTTTCATGATGATTTGTCCTTTTGCATGTCTTAAAGTGCAAATAAAATGAATCAAATTAAATATTATCTCGCCGTCTTGAAATTGCTCCGCCCCTCCAACATCTTATCTAGCCTACATTCCACAAGCTTCTCTCTCGTTTTTTTTTTCTTCTCGATAATCTAAGTAATGTCACAATATACCTGTTAGAGTGCACTTGTTGAACAACCCCGTTTCCACCAAGAAGTACTCAAGAATGTTAGCATACTCCAGTAGCTTTTTCATTAAAAGACACTCAAAGGCGGATTCATTTTGCTCGTAATAGCCCTTCGAACATTTTCTTTCCCCTTCCTTGATTTAAAACAAGTTAGTTTCCATCTTTTGGTATGAAAGGGTTTTACGCTATATTTAGCATTCCCTCTTCTGAAGGTAAATGAACTTGAATAACGCCTACCATTTTTTGTTCCACTTTAGCCTTACAATATGCTCTTTTCAGCAGATGTATGTATACAGCTAACACATGCATTTCAACACATCTCATGAATTTATACAGGTGAATATTTCGTCTGATGAATGCATTTTGCATCACATTACGATAGCAACTCCCAATGTTTTATTACAAACTTTCACAATACCCCTTAATGTGTATATATATATATATATTTATATATATATATATATTTATATATATATATACCTATATATATGCATATATATATGTAGATATATTGAAGAGAAAAGCAAGATTTCCATCGGAAAACAAACTCGCTTCAAACTGTTTTAGAATGTCTGGTCTCCTTCCTAACACCTCTTACTAGGGAACTAAAAAGATTTCGATGACATCGGAAAAATTGCATGATCACGAAAAATTGCATCCCAACTTCCTACGACAATCGGGCTGTTTTGGGGAACGCAAAGGCTCACTGCTATATTAAGTGGAGGAGAAGGAATCAAGTGCTTATTTCATCTGAACAAATCACCGTTTGAGTAAACGATCAGGCAATGTGACCAGCACTGTAAATCTGTAATGTACAGTTTCGCATATTAATCTAGGTCTGGTCAAGTAGGAAACGTTAGGACATACAAGTAAACACGACCGCACTCTTGTAATTTGCATTGCATCTGTTCCATGTAGGTGGTATGTGCTAGTTGGATAAATTAGAATGGAAAGGTTTAATTGTGGTTCCGACCCTATTTTTCTATATACAAATTCACCAATTAATGTATGCGTTACCATTTAAATTGTTTCTTATTATTGCAGGCAACTTTAGGGGCGTATTCGGGAATTTTCATAGAAGGCGTAAGTTTTGACTTATCCCTGTACTGGGGAGGGGTCTAACCCCCTTCCCTTTTGAAAAATTTTGCTTTTGGAAGAGAGGTAAGATACAAAATGGTGCTATATGTGACACATTTTGAAGCATTTTCTTTTTTACTTCAATCTTTTTTCATGCATGACGGCTAATGGGGGAGGTGCGATAGGGGCCTGTTGCGCTCCCTTGATCCGCCACTGCAGCGTTGTAGTAGGAGTGATGGAAAGAGTACGAGTACAGTTGCAATGTTTATGGTTTTGAGTACTAGCACATGTATATCCCAGGAATTGTGACGATTACAAGATTTTGCATTTGCAGCAATGCCTACCCCCTCAAAGTCTTTGAATACTAGTACGAGCAGATATCCTTTCCCAACGTGAATACAAGGGCACTAGTATGCCAAAGGGCAAGCAGGAGTAGCTTAGCGTACGTAAATGGAATACCATGTTTACTGATAATAAAATCTTGTAATAAGTAATCGGTTAACATTGGATAGGAACTACATTATGTTATATTCTTCTTAAACAGATTGACCTCTGTAACAGGCTGAATTATTAAATGAAACTAATTTAAACTATAGTTTTATTTCTTTCAGTAGAAAATCTTTATAAATTCAATTGAAGGTTTTTACTGGAATCATATTGGGGTATTTTTCACACAGACATTTTTCAACCTAAGAGACTCGCTACTTAAATGAATTTTACCGCTATCAAGCGATTAAGTAGCTAAATATTGATAATAGGGTGACAGTTTCAAAATTGATAAGATACGTAAATACAATGATATATGCAGCTACGGCTCCTTTTTGATCCACACCTTACAAAAAGGAAAAAAATATGGAAATTATTGCAAGCTTTCCATTTCTCATGAAATGTCTTTTACGGTTTCTTACATAAAATATAGCATTATGACGCTAAAATCTCATCCGAACATGAAAAGAAATGGTAAGTAGTTGATTAGATTTTGAGTATCCTGCGTAAGCATTGACAGCTGCTAGCCGTAGTGTAGACCTTATGAATTGATCTCACGCGGCGTCATGGGGGGGGGGGGTTAAGCAATCAAACATACTGCACGCACTAAGTAAATTTCGCATGCGCGTGAACTAGACGTACGCGTGTACTCACCAATGTAGTAATCAACTGTTGGCATTTATTTTGTAAGTTGCATTGATACGCGCTTACTTTCGTGGGGGCACACTTTCTTTTCTGTGACGTCATACGCATAAGGTCTATAAATTCCAGAACATTGCCCTAAGGGACCGGGCTCACCCCATGCTACATAAGTGGAAGAGAATTTTTACCAACTAATGCCTTTCCATCAAGGATATACACCGGTCATTAAAAAAAGCGTTGTGAGAATAGTTGGGGTGAAAAGAAATATTAAACTGCGTTACCATGTGTTGTAAGTCACATGGAAATGTATATGAAGGAACAGTTATTGGCAACCAGAACACAAGTTAAGACTATATGATCAACGTTGGGGACGACGTCTAATTGGACACGGGAAACACCGTAACACTGAAAATGTGAAAAAACCCTGGGAGAGAACTGCAACTAACAAAATTAACAAAGAGTGAGCCATTTTTTTACGCCAATGTCCTTCATCGCTTTGCAATTTCTTTACTACATCTACAAAATTCCCTCTTGCACTAGCTGTATTGACAAAGATTCTAGATGACTCCATTCAAGCCTGATTCTACGTTGTCGTACGAGGCAAACCCACAAATGCCTTTTGTCGGACATCAATTAAGCCACTGCATTGGTAATCCTTTTAATCCTATCCTTGTTAATAATTCCTTATAATATTTCAAACGCTGTCGACCGCGTCCTTTTTTCAATTCTCCCTATGTTTCAGGGAATTCCAATGGTCATTGTATAATCCCTATACTTACTACTACCATATACTTGCGATTGTCTGTAAATTACAGTTGGAATCAATCTCCTCTGCAAATTGACAATAACAATTTACCCGTCGATTAAAACGCCTTGAAGAAATACGTTCCATCTAACAGCCTAATATATCTTGTAGCTTTGATTAGTGCTGGATGACCAATATACCCACAATGATTCTTATAATTGTCAATAAACACCTTGAACAATTCACACGTTGAGACCCATTGGCAAAAATCATAAGAATGAAAACAGACGTCAAGGGTATTGCATATACAGTGGAAGCAATCGAGACGTATTTGTGAACACATGGAAGAGTATAAGAGGACATGAAAGCTTTGATGGGTTCATTCACAAAACTAACCATCAAAAACATTTTTAATGAATAATTATCTTGAGGTCATTTTCCCATTAACCTCATAACCCTGAACACCATATTCCAATTAACTCAGGAGCAATTAGACTGCCTTTTGGCCTTACGTACAGGGGGACAACAGAGGCCATAAATGTTTATCACACCGATTTATAAATGCTTGGTGATTAACATAATGAAAGATTTTATTTTAAATGCAGCTTTGGAGGCAAGAAAAGTGGGACTAATTTTTGGCTTTTTCTTTGTACATTTTAAGATGGTTGCACTCTACTAAACCTGTTGCCTCTGTGCTGAAAAGTTTCTTCATACAGGCATGAACAGATGTGATCGACATCTTGCACCAGGATGACTGAGGTTTTATCGACAGGAACTGACAAATTTATTTCACGCCTTTTACTGGTTGGAGTTCAAAGCATGATTCATGAAAAAACCCATCGATATTGCCTGGCGCGGTGAGGCACATTACTCTTCTGGGCCAAACTAGGCGATGAGCCTTTGCTACATTTAATCATTTTGCATACCTTTGGTAAAGTACATATCTATATATATATATATATATGTATATATATATATATAAACCTATTCAAAAGGCTTTCGTCTGATCACAATATGAAAGGTTAAACCCTCACTAACTCGTGACTAGAACGACAAAGCTTAAACATGCTTAGCGCATAATTGCGGAGCATTAATAATCTCATCTTGAAGAGTATAAGCCAATGATAAGTCATTCTTAAGGCAATAGCACCAAATGTGAAACCGTCCCAGGCAATCTTGATGTATAAACCAAGATGAAACATAAACCCAAACCGAATATTTGCTCATACGAGTACTCCTATATCTCAAAACGACACGAACATCTTGTACAACCACATAGAGCTATTAACTAGCAAATGATGATAAGTTGCATTTCCAACCACTGACAATCTGCTATGCGTTAAGCGGATATCAATATTTTGCCTTCAAATGCATCATTCCCCCCTTTTTCTTTCTTCGGTTAAATGCTGGAGTGAAATTTATCAACCCTGGAAAACGACTTGAAAAGAGCCCATCAAATGATCACTAAAGCGAGAGACTTCGCTTCCTATATTGGTGTTATGTTTTAATTGCTTTCAAACTTCATCTCGCTTCAAAAAATTCTAAAACATACTCAAGTGACTTGACTGCTTCAAATGTCGGCCCACAGCCAATGTGTTACTTAAGATATCATTTCAAATTGGTTTCAAATTGGTTTTTTACTCTGTCTATGAAACGTAGCCGACGTACCAGACTCACAGCACGTGTCTATATACAGTTTGTATATGTTTGAGCTGAATCAGTATCTTCCAGCTCCCTGATCAGTGGTACTAAGACTATGGTAGATTGATGTATTTAAAAAATAATGTCTTAACGATTATTTTTTATGTACAACCATCACAAAGGTTTCTATCAACAAATTATGTACACGTGTGAAAGACCGATAAAGTAAGGTAGTACAGTCAAAAGCGTCTATCAGCCTAATATCCTAGAATATTGTAAAGGGAATAGGCCTTAATTCGTGATCAATAACATGGATACATATCTCGATAAAGCATGATTTTAGTATTAGGAGTAAGTGTCAGCATACGTAAACCATTCTTCTGTATAACAAATTAATTTGCAAATACTGCGTCGGTAAATAATCCGTCAACGTTAACAGAATTTTAATAGATTCAATCAATAAATGGAAGTAAATCAGACAGTTTGCTTTAAAAGGTGTACCTTCTAACACAGTGAAGGGTAAGGTACCCCAACGTTAAGAGCTTCTTAAATAATATCTAAGTTACGTTATCATACTTAACTATTGCACTATATTCATATCAGCTCGTTTGGAAAATGAGAGACAAATATGATGGGAAAAGTTTCTCACAGAGTCAAACCACGGACATTTGATGACTTTGGAAGCAATTCGTTGAAGGATGGGCAATGGGCCTCAACCTAAGATTGTCTACCAAATCCGATGTACTAATAACCATGAATACATTACTATTCTTGGCGCCAACTCTCATGATTATATAATGGCGACTCTTGGCAAAGTTGCAAATATGTTGACGATTTATCGCAATGAACATAGTCGAAAGCTATCTATCTCTCTAGACAAAGCATCAGCTGCAGCAGGCAATTGGGCCCTTCTCTTAGAATGTGTCAAAGAAGAGGCCAGCTTCGAATAAGTCGTACTGTAGGGCACCAGTTAGACATACGTGTTTAATTGTCATCAACAAACGAAATTTACCCAAGCCTGGACCTGTAGGAGGCATGTACAGATTGATGTATCATTTTCTATTGCAGCATAAAAGAGATCGGGTAATCGCTAGCCAGTTGCCTCCTATTGTTTCCCCATGAGATAGAAGTATGTGAGATGGATCACGTGATCTTTGACAGTCATTAAATAAGCAGTTTTACGGTGAGTGAATTCGTCACACTTGACAAGTAGGATATTTGAAACTTTGTTAAGAGAAATGTTTTGTATAGAGTAACGTAAGTTAGGAAACTCATTCATAACTGCACAAACTTCAAGTTAAACGTAGTAAAGAACAGCAAATCGAAATTGAAAACTGTTTCAATTTCACATGGGGTGAAATTTGGTAAAAGAAATGAACGGTCTACACTCTTCCACTATACTACAAAATTACATATTTGGAAAATATTCAATGTCATTTTATGCTTTTTACCAAAAGGAGACAAATATTTTCTCTAATTAGAAACAAGGATCAATAAATTATCCCCAGTATTGTGTAAGCTTCCCGTTTGACAGAAACTTTAGAGGTGCACTTGCATCAGTGTTAAATCGATCATGAAATAAAATGTGCAAATATAGACAAAAGTACAAAAAAACAGACACAAAAGCACTTTGAAGGTAGACAATTTCGTAAATCTGCCCCTTACCTATCCCAAGGTCATGAAGAATGACAGGCAAAGTATTTACATTCTTTTCATGGTCTTTGCCTAGTGTTCATTTTTCAATTTATAGCAGACCTATCGAATTATCTTCTCAGCTTATGTCACCAGGAACCCTTTCCATGCGCTTAGCAATGTTTTCAAACTGGGGCCGAAAATTTTGAAATTGGGGTGGGGGAGTGGGGGAATACGAGTTAATGACAAGTTTTCCATAAGTCGGGGTCTTATTTGATATAATCAGGGAGTTTTTTTTTCTAGAACCCTCTAGTATAACACTGTCTTAGCGTACTAAGTAAAGGTTTGTCAATTTGAATCAGATTGCCGGGAGAGGCACCCTCCAGGAATTATAAGCTCCAAAGATTCCACTTTTTGCTGTTCCATGGGAATTTACTTCGAGGGTGGCCGTGGAATTAAGGACGTACACACTCAAGACAAGGCGATAATTACGGGCTGCCAGTAATGTCAGGGACAAAAATGAGGAATAAATTCGCCAATAAAAACTATCATGCAAAGAACGCCCTTATTGAAAATATTTGCCATCCAAAACACGCCGTAATACAAAAATAGCACTCTCCACCATCTTGATCATTTTTCACCGCATTTGTGCTTGTTTCATCCTGTACTCTAACTACATGACTATATAGACTACTATAACCGTCCACCGAAGCCAGAGCAAAAAACAAATGAATATTAATAGCTCTTGGGACACGGGTGGGATGTCGACACTGACTAGTGTCTCAAAGACGAGGAGGAACTTAAGTGGCTCAGTTTGTACTACAAAGTAAAGTGTTGACTACAAAATAAAATAGTCGGCTGGATAATTCTCAATTTTTGGTACTTCTTCTGTCTCTTCTTCCTTGTCTCTGGAATCTCTCTCCCTTCCCCTTTACCTTAAATGCCCTCAATGAGCGATTTTCCCAAGACTGGCCACGGCTGCGCCACTCCCCCTTAAAAACTGCAACTGCAACTGACAGCTATATTGTAATGTGGGTGTGACGTTACTCTGACCAAAAATAAGTATTTATATCCCCCATCCCCTGTGTATCGAGCCTGCGGGTAGTTTGCAGCACTTATATGTGGACTGCATCAATATGGCATCATCGCGTTAATTGCCTACCCGCCTTAGCCATGAAGTCAAACTTGTAGTCAACAAGGCAAAAATGGTGTTTGCACAAGAAGCGCAATAAAACATTATGGCCCATATGATGTTACAATAGTGCTGAACTTCCACCAAATCTCAGAGCAAATGCATATCAGTGCTAAACTTCTGAGGTATTTACGTACAGGAACTTTTTGCTTTGCAGTACATGCGAGAGTAATTTATTTTGTGTTTTTCATTTTGTTGCAGGCTCGGTCAGCAAAGTAAAGTAACGATCGAAAATCTAGAACCTCTTTGTACAACCGGGCAATCAGGAAACGACTACTGTAATAGCAATGTATTATGCTGCATCTTTAGAATTTCTCAGTTTTAAAGGAAATATGTAAACATGGCTCAGGAACAGGTCATTGTTTTACCGCTATATGGCGTTTTATTTCATTTCTTCAATTCTACCTCCAGGTACCAAAACAAAGATCTGCGGATACTAATTCTAAAAATATCCTAACTTTGACAACTTTGAAAGATTGCTAGAATTCTAACATTATAGAAAGTGGTGTTCCAGCAAAGAAATAACCCATATAAAACAATGACGAGTGACAAGGAAAACATTAAGCCGTTTTAGGCCTTGCGGCACCTCTTCGTTTCATCTTTCGTTTTAGAAGTTTCACATTCCTTGAAGAACTTTCATCAGGTAACATCAGGTAGGAGTTACAGGAATTACAAACTTGTCAGGCAAAGAGAGGATCACAGTTAGATCAGGGAGTTGCTATATCACAAACTGCAACTCCTTGGTTAGATCAAATAAGTGAAAAAACGAGCTCTAAAAGTTAAAGGTACAACTAAGTTCATAAGCAATAAGAAACGTCCGGTTAACGGACTTCTTTTCAAAGGTAGCTGTAATGCTGCCATATGACACACTGATATGAACGATCACGCTATTATATCCCCACGACCCATAAAAGTATTGCAGTAACACCAGAGTGGTTTTGAAACAAGTCTTCTAAATCCGCTGGGCTTTATCATGAATTGACTTTTCGGGCGTGACGTCAAAATGAACATTCCATACGACATGGTTTGATGGTACTCTTTTGTCTTCTAAACGTTACGAACAGCAACAGCATCATGAACCTTTTCACACTTGACTTTGCATGATCTAACTGGGAAATAGTTGAATCCTCTTGAGGTAATGTTCTAACCTAAATATGGGACGAAGGCAGAGCTTATGTCTTCCTGTCAACCCATAACTGCCTCCGTGTCTTCCTTTGTCACTGATCCATATCAAATGACATTTATCGAACCAATCAAATGTTATTTTCATTAACTTTCGAACATGCCCCCATTATGCTACGAGGCACCGACTTGGAAGGTGACGAATCACTTCGACATCATTGAAATGGTTTTGTCCATTAGTCACGGATGATGACTTACTCTTCATTGATCATATCGGACCACTAGCCACTGGGAGTTTTAAAATCACTTAAGTTCCCGTAAAGAGATTTCTTTCAGGCTAATCTACTCCAGCAATACTCAAAGTCTGACGTCACGCTAGGTGAGTGTGATAGGTCACATAAGAAGCCGTGAGACACCCACGGTTTCAGGTCGGGTGCATCGCACTAAACAGGGCCTAGTTTTGTCGTACCAAGAAATTCCTTCACTTCATCCTGATGATGGTGTAATGTTATCTGTACTTTAATCAGATCGTTACATGACCTAATCAAATCCATAAAATGAATCTCAAGTGATTGCATAACTTTGAAAGAACTGCATTGATTCAAACTGGAGTTTTGGTCTCCTTATTCAGAAAATGGTGACCAAGATGACAATAGTGCATCTCCTTTTTAGAAACTAGGGAAGCACTAATGTTCAAATGAGTAGAAAGATGGAAAATAAGCATGATGAATCCATATCCAGTTTCATGTGTTAGAATTCAATCTATGGATTTTTGCATGATTTCGATGTTTGATCTCTTTTTGACCGAAAATGACCTTTGACATATTTCTATTTGCCTAATTTCAATGTTTTATCTCTCTATTTGAACCAAGAGACATTTGACCTTCTTAAGTTCAAATTTGATGACTAATTACCTATGATTCACTCCTGCCACATTTAATAAGGTTACAACCCCAAGGAGTTGATGGTTTTTGCATGAGTTTACTGTTTCACCTCTGAACTTCTTCAAAAGTACAACTTTGATGACCATTGAACTATCAAACACTTCTGAAAACTATGTGATTCGAACATAACAGAAGGAGTTGAAAGCTTTGGCGTGATTTCACTGTTTGACCTGCCTTTTTCCCCATATGATCTTGACCTCCTTCCTGTTTGCATAACTGTCAAACCGTTGATATGCGTCATCACCTTACCAACTATAAAAAAAAAAACTGTAAAAAAGCTGCAGACAGAAGCCTTATATGAATTGTTGAAGAACAGGCAGACAGACCCCTTACCATGAAAATAACTCATTTTTTGGGCTGTATAGCTGTTCTAACTTTTGTAACCATTCCTTTAGTCGTTAATATTTTAGATTTCAGTTGCATTTGTTTTATGTAAATATTCCTGTGATGTCCTCTGTCTCTCTATGTTGTCTTATCCTCTTTGAACCATTGCGTTTTACATTTTGGAATTTATTTTCTAAACACTTTTTTCCTTTCATTAACCTTGTGTTTTTTCAATCGTTTGAAGTTCTGGAATTAGATT